>JAEAOA010002095.1:0-220000 GCA_016746295.1 Potamilus streckersoni
TATAATATCTGATACAACGGAGAAAAACACATTTATAAGCCTAAGTAATGCTTATTTATCGGATGGGACCAAACTAGGTACCATTGTGAGCTATATTGAGAGCGACTCACCACAGTAGCTTGTCTTTAGCCACCCTCCAACTCCCCTGGTTCGTATAAATATCTCACAATCACATTACCTAATACTGGTTGTTGACCTCGTTGTCCGTATTCATAGCTACGTGGTATATATTTTTTTGTTATTGCCTTGGACGGTTTCATGGAAGTTGCACGAGTAATTTCATCATTTAATGCAGATATCACACTTGGTAACCTTGCAACCCATTCACGAGATCTCTCACCGGACTTAAAGTCAGCAGATATTTCCTTCGCATATTGATATCCAAATAAACGCTCAGCAAGTGTTCGATTAAATCGTTCAACAACTGCTTGATCACGAAGAATTTCAGTATGCCCTTGTCTGATTGTAACGTTATGTTTCTTCATCAAAGATAATACTGCGCCAAGAAATTCTTTACCAGGATCAACTTGTAGTAGTTGTGGCCATTGTATATTACCACGTTGATAAATTCGCTCAAACGCAGATGCAACTTCAAATGATGTTTTTGTTAATAATGGTTCAGCTTCTTTATATCTACTTGCAATATCAACAACAGTCAATGCGTATTTGTACGTGCAAGATTTTCGTCCACGTGTTTTAATAGTATTGTGTGGTAAAAACAAAATATCTGCTTGATGAACTTAGTTAGGAATACTGACATCAAAATGTGCATATTGAATTTTTTTTGGTGGTGGTAGATAAATTTGCCATATTGCCTGTCGTGCTAACCACGCTGCAGCAACAGAACGTGAAACTTTTGCTGCTTTAGCAAGTTTAGTGATCGCTGCTTTACCCCTCCAATACCCTCTAGGACTATAATAAATAGATTCCATTATAATAATTATATAATTAATTACCAGCCCCTAACATTATTTTACTTTTCATAGCGGAATTTATTAGGAAACTAGCGAGTTTCTCTCTAACAGATTTATTAGGTATAGAATTTAATTCATGAATCAATTTTAAATCTGCAAGATACCGCTGCTGCAAATCTTTACTTTTATAAGCAACATCATGAATGTGACATGCTTGGTCAATTTTATTTACTGGATATTCTCCTGGTCTTGGTTGATCTTGATCATCAAGTCGGATATCAAGTCGAGTTCCAGGACCACAATAATTATATCCAGGAAGGTGTTTCTCACCAACATATTTAGCCCATGGTAACCCGGGTAATTTTCCTAATGATGCGGCTATATCCCCAACCAACTTTGTTGTCCCTGAGATAAATTTATATTTTTGTACCACATTTTACACATTTACCCGTTAATGCATGTCGTTTATTTTTTGTTTTTATTGTTGTCAATCCAACGGTGGTTGTAGATGATCTACATCGAAAACAATATAGACTCATGTTATTAATAATATGGATATAATAATTGATTTTTCGGCGACACGAAAACAAGAACCAGTAAAGCACCATCCAGCATTACCAAATTCAATATGAATGATTATAATAGGTCCATCTGGATCAGGTAAAACACAATTATTATTAAATCTAATAATGAAATGGATGAGATGGAACAAACCATATTTAATAGCACCTTCTGTGGATGATCAGCATTGTTACGAAGTACTTAAAGATTTTAATGAAAAAGCAAAATCAGTTAATAAAGACGGTGAAGATATTATTGATTTTATCACAGATATAGATGAAGCCCCATCTGTAGATGACGTGGATGGATTCATTAATAATCTCGTAGTATATGATGATGTGATGTTGGACAAATAATCTAATCCAGCTAGAATATTTTCTCGAGGTCGTCACAAAAATACAGATGTGATTTATGTTACTCAAAGATATACACATATACCTAGAGCGATCAGAGAAAATTGTAATATTTTGGTTGTGTTTAATGGAGTAGATAATTATACCTTACGAAATATTTACTATACTTGGTGTTCAGGGGATATGGATATAATTAAATTTAAAAATTTCTTTTCTAAAGCACAATCAGTTCCGTTGGGTTTCATAACAATAAATCTACATGACCCAAGATCCAGATATCGTATAGGTCTGGATAAAATATTTGGTTAATCCCTGATAAATCAGGAGCAGCAGGGAGGTCGAATCTCTACATGATATTGCTCTAGTTTTTAACGAAAAAAAATAGTTCGATAAAATCAGGGTAAAAAAGTCAATAATAGTATAACAAAACTGAGCTAACCTCATGTGGTTTATTATGTGGTTTATAACTATACGGTAATATTAAAGTTAGAAATTTTGGTTTATGGTTATTGACCTTTTTTAGCCTCTGTAGGAACCCTTATTTCAGGTTAATTTCACGAGCAAAATTTTGTAGGATTCGCCCTCCCTGTTGCTGATATTCTGCATTATAAATGGGAGGATCCTGTTTGAAACCAGTCCAAGAGAGAAATCCTGGAGATATGCCTTGCAGTGCAATTTGCTGGTAACCAGGGGATTAACTACATGAAAGATAGTGTGAAGCAGAACTTTGCATTACTTGGCTCATGATGCCAAGCACTTTGTCAAAATCTGTAACCAAGGAGCATATAGCCAAGAAATTAGTCATGCCTTTTTAGAATACCCATAATTCACCTGGATCTGTTACAAGACAGCATCCAGGGTAAGAAATATTTTATGCTCATTATTGAACACTTCACTAAATGGATAAAGGCATTTCTTTTGCCACATCTGGGCATCTGTTATCAACAAAAAGAAAAGGAAAAGAAAATACCATTGCATTTAGCAATATATTGAAGCACACCACACACACAGATTCATACTTTACACTGAATGAATCAACTTTTGCTTGTCAGAGAGGTCTTGTGGCTGGAGGACCTAATATTCTGACATGCACCAAGAGAAGATACGTTAACATGGCCTGAGCAGCTGGTAGAAAAGATGAAAAAATAAAATGTTAATAGATCACTAAGATCAGCACTCTCAGAGAATAAACATGCACAATGCTGAATCTATGATATCAATGTATGCCTGAAAACATACCTGGATGGGGATCACATACAAGCTATTGAATAAGGAAGAAAGGAAGATCACCTCAAGTGCAGAATACATAGACTGGACCATACTTTATTGCCAGAAAGGCTGGCCAAGCACTTTAAGGCAGACACCAACCATCCCTCTTTAGGCAGACACCAACCATCCCTGTTTTACAGCGTCAACCAGTTTGTTTTTTTTTTGCCAAGAGTATAAAAATATTTAAAACTTATTTCAAAGAAACCCAAAATTACCAGGGCATCTTCCTGTGCCAGTTTCCCCCAGTATTTGAAGTGGTTAGTACATTATATTCACAAATCATATCCTTGGAAGAGAATGTGACTGAATAACCTCAGCAACAGAGTTTTAGTGTTGACACTGCTCATTAGGATATGGATGAAAAGACAGCAACGTAGTTAAACAAATAACATGTTACACAAAACTACCATTTTATATTATGCCAGGTGATACAGTCAAGCAGGCTGGTTAAAGGCAAAGAGCCCTTGATAGAAGTTCACAGCAAACTGCATCAATAAGCATGACAGAAGTTGAGATGTCCCATGGACACAACATGAAACCACCAAATAGTATTTACCTTTAATTCCACATCAATGTATCATTTTGCTATCTGCTGTCTTTGTATCTCTATTCTGGAAAAAAATAAAACGTGTTTTTTTTTTCAAATGATTTTATTATTATTCTTGCAACCAGCTCTTTCCAAAGGGGATGAAGCATTATGGAGTGTTTGTTTCAGTAATGAACCTCATGTTAAGCAACCTACTTTTGATCGGACAGACAGTCTGTTCTTTAGCAGTTCTTAATAGTTGTGCATCTAAAGTGCATCTAAGACAATTATTTTAAGGTATAAAAGGCTTTCTCAAATCGAATTACAATGGGGTTCAATTATTCAAGGATTTGTGTTACTGTGTACATTTAGTTGACCACTGCTGCGAAACGTTTCATCCCAATCCAAACATATAAAACTTATATTGTTGTATTCCAGTATTTGTTTTGGTTTACAGTTGAAATGTACCCAAACCAAAAGGTACCCAAGTCAAAACGTACCCAAACATACCGAAGTCAAACTTACTCAGGTCAAACTGAATCAAAATTAACACGACGCCTCACCCCTAAAAACAGTACTCAAATGTACATAAAATTATTATTGTCAGTTTTGAAAACTTAATTCCATGTTCTAAAAATATTTTAAAAATAATACAACACAACTGTATTTTCCATAACCATTTTCAAAACTGACACTAATAATTGGATGACCCAGGCACATTTGAGTACTGGTCAAAACACATGAAGCAGTCATTAGGTGTGGTTCAGATCAGGGAAGATTAATATATCTCCTTGTAACAAGTTTCACTGATATAAAACCTTTATTTTACTTTAGCATGGTTATGTTTACACTAAACAATGTTTCAAAATGTTATCTCGTAATAATGTTTCCTTTTGCTGTAAAATGTGGTTACCATAAAAAAATATTCATAATAATTATTATTCTATTAAAAACAGATTCATTAGTCATTATTCCAATAAAAAACAAGTAATAAAAATCATATATTCCTGAATTATTATTCCATTATAAAACAAGTAATAAACATTGCATGGGTTAGAAAACAAGAACAGAATTATGAAATGTTGACAAATAATTATGATGAAAATTTTCAAAAATGAAATGAAAATTCTTTGATTAAAAAAACTGGTGATACAACTAAATAAACTATATTAGTTAACTACAGTGATCATGACAACAAAATAGAAATGTTGTGTTCTAATATTACTAATGACAAAACATTTGCAAACCACTCCATCTAGCATACACTAATGCACACACCCTGAAGCATCACACCAAACCACTCCATCTAGCATACACTAATCCATACACTGTAGCATCACACCAAGCCACTCCATCTGGCATACTCAAAATCAACACACACTTTAGAATCAAAGCAAAACCACTCTTGCATACTCAAATCCACACCACACACACACTGTAGCATCACACCAAACCACTCATTCTAGCATACTCAAATTCAGTCATCACACCAAACCACTCCATCTAGCAAATTCCTCACACTTTGTAAATCACACCAAACCACTCCATTTGGCATACTCAAATCCAAGCATCTTCTAGAATACTCAAATCCACACACTCTGTAGCATCACTCTGTGGTGTCGTAGAGACAATATGTAATATTCTTCGAGTCTCTACGCTGGGTTCAGTCAAAAAGGGCTCCTCTCGGAATGACTTTTCGGGGAATGACCATGTCAATGACGGTCCTGTCCTGAATGTTTTAGTTCTCCTAGGTGTCGGTTCTTCTTCTGACACTGTGGCTAACACTGGTTTAAAAATTACTGTTTTAATTGTACACTTTAAGTTCGCTTTTGTGCAATATAAGCCACTTCTTTCGTCCAAAGATAGAAATCAAGAGTTCTCCAGTCACATATCTTTCCAGTGAGAATGTAAGACAAACTTAACACAGCTTTGTAAGCATTCGAAGTGGCTAAAATTTAGCGAACAAACTTTTCTGCAAACAGAGATAGTAACATTTGCAGATACTTTTAAAGAAACCAGATACTCGTGCTCACTTAAAGGAAACAAAATCATGTTTTGGTCGTGGTATGGTAGCCAATTGATATACCACCTTTTGTTGGAGGTAATATATGTACATTTTGCACAGAACTGAGAGTTCTCCGTCTGTATATCCAGATAGTTGTCTCACTAGTTGACAAACTACACATCCTCTGGAACCATGGTTTGTACGAATACAATAATTTGGTAATCGTCTAACTGAAGTTCTGTGTAGTATGGCTAGCCTGTAAGAAGTAGTAACCAAAGCCTTCTGGTTCTCGGTCAATTGAACAATACCTGACGGAATGCATTCAAATTTATCAATCAATCTTCTTATATTATTCAGGTTCCAGTGGTTCAAACGTCGGTGACGTAACGGATGAAATTGCTCTTTGCGTTGGACGTGCATTTTGACCAACTCACGGTTAATCCGTTCTCTCAACTCCACAGCCAAACCACGAATGTTCTCTTGTAAAGCATTTATCACGAGATTATTGAGGTCGTACTACCTAAGGTAGGTAAAGACAGTGCCGAGCCCATCAATCATGTTAAGAGTAAGCGGAATAATTCTGCCCCCACTCTTGAAGTTGCATACTACGATGTCCCTGGCAAAACACATCTGGTATTGAGGATTGATAGTTTGGACGATACTACTCTTGATGCTAGGAAGATTGTCCACCGAAAACACATTTCCTCATGGTCCAGTTCCTTTTGGAAGAGAAACGTGGGCCATGAACATTATCGCTTTTCCATTGGTGATGTAAAATATATCGTTGGACTGCAGAACGTGTTGAATCTTGTCGATAGCTTTGGAAGGTGTCAATTCTGATGGCTTGCCAAATTCGATCCAAACCGGGATCTTCAAACTGTCGTGAAAAATGAAAAAGTTTCAAGTGATCGTCTTCTTTGGCTTGACATTGCTGTTTCAGTTCGGTTAACAAAGAATCCCACCAATCTGCAATGAACCCCTCCGCTTTCTCCAACAGTACTTTAGACTTGTTACAACCCTGTAGTTTAACTGTTTGTTATGGAATCAATTTTGTATAAATCTTTTTATTTCATTTTTATTTCATTAAATGTAATTAATAATATAATTATATTAATATCAGTGTAATATGTTTTTGAAAAAAAAAAACATTGTTTACTTGAGTCATAGATGTGACTCATGTGAGCACGAGCTGTGTATGATAACAAATTCATTACAAGAAAACATTAAGGAATAGCTATGAAAACGATTGGCTGAAACTGGGCCATGCCTTCCTAATGTCCAGAAGTATTACGAAATTGCATGCGTCCCCTTTCGCGTGCAATACAAAAAAAAAAACGTATTAACTTCATTTATACGTTTGAGATTTTTGTAAGATGTATACGTTTGAGATTTTTGTAAGATGTATACATTTACGGACAGACAGTCGTAGTAGAGTCATACACAGTAGTAGAGTCGTAAAGTCAGTTATACAAGTTATATTAAATTAAAAAAGGTATTTTTGTGCTAAAAGATGTCTGTTCGTATGTCTACGTAGAACAACATGTCTTGTTAGAGGAGCTAATTTTACTTCGTTTTTCTGAATCAATTTCTTTCTGGAGAACAACATTACTGATTTGGGTAAATATATTTTTTCCGAAAATATTCTAAATTGGAATGAACAACACAAACTGTGCTTTATTGTGTAAATTCTGGAATTTTCTGTTAGCCTTCGTCTGACATGTCATCCACCATTTTCGACCGGAACTTCAGACACTTCTGACTGTGTTTAGAACTTTTTATAGGACTTATGTTTCTATTTTGAACAAACAATTTGGATCGTTTCTGTCAACCGTAAGTCTTGTTTAACATATATGCACTATTTGATGTTTTCTAGGAAAATAAATTATTTTTTGTTAAAATTTACAAAGCTTCACTCTTTCTTTTATGTTACTTTGAACGAGCCGATACGTGACATAAATGAATTGGGGGCTCGTCCGTGATATTTGAAATTGGCTAAAATTTTAAAATTAAATTTCCCTAGTTCACTTTATTTGATATTTTGTGGAAACAACAGGTTTTTTTACTTACAAATGTCAAGAGTGGAGAGTTTACTTTCTACTCCATCCAAAGAACAGTTGGAGAGTTTTAGAAAGGATGAATTGCTTGAACTTGCCAGAAAGTTTGAACTATCGAAAGCAAAATCTTCTTTAACTAAACAAGAAATCAAGAAAATTATAATTCAACATTCGGTTGAGAAGAATATCTTGGACAAAAGTGTTTTGACATCTGTCAGTAAGACTTTAGCCGATGTTGACGTTAAAATTGCAGAACTAAAAAAATATAAATTTGACTTTCAAAAAGAACAGATGAGATTACAACCTGAAAAAGAGGCGAGACAGGAAAGAGACAATGAAAAACAAAGACAACTTGAACTACAAAAAGAACAAATGAGAATACAAGTGGAAGAAAAAGTAAAGGATAGCCAAATACAATTACAAAAAGAAGAAATGAGATCACAATTTGAAGAAAGGAAAAAAACAAAGACAAATAGAGAAAGGGAAAAACAAAGACAAATAGAAGAAAGGGGAAAATAAAGACATATAAAAGAAAAGGAAAGACAAATACAGATAGAAAAAAAAGATAAAAAGATAGGCAAGTAGAATTACAAAAGGAATAAATGAAATTAGAAGAGAGAGAGATAGATAGATAGATAGAGAGAGAGAGAGAGAGAGAGAGAGAGAGAGAGAGAGAGAGAGAGAGAGATGCAAAATAAAATGATAGAATTTGATTTGGCATGGCAAGTGACAGGCATGATTCCTCATCTCATGCAAATTCAAAGTTTAACATTTTAGAAAATATCAACTTAGTTACCCCTTCAGTGGAAAGAAAGTAAACATATTTTATTATGTTTAAAAAGTAGCTGAGAATTCAAAATGACCAAGATAGTATTGGACTCAATTATTGCAGAGTGTACTTCATGGCAAAGCCAGAAATATCTATCTCTCTCTGTCTCTGTCTCTCTGTCTCTCTCTGTCTGTCTCTGTCTCTCTCTCTATATATATATATATATATATATATATATATATATATATATATATATATATATATATATATATATATATATATATATATATATATATCATTACAACAAAGTTCTGATTATGATTTGGTTAAGGACTGTTTCTTGAAAGGTTACGATTTAGTCCCTGAGGCTTATCGACAAAAGTTCAGAAGTTACAAAAAAAGAAATTAGACAAACTTATGTTGAATTTGCTAGGAAAAAAAAGACAGTTGTTTAAGAGATGGTGTCTGTCTGAGAAAATTAAACAAGATTATGAAAGTCTTGAACAACTGGTATTACTCGAAGAGTTCAAAATCTGTATTCCCAGTGATATAAAAAAATGACTTTGAAGATCATGAGGTTAAAACCTTGGAAAATGCTGCTATGGCTATTGATTAGTATTTCTTAACTCATAAAGTTTCTGCTGTAAACAAATCTTTCATTGAGTAGTCTACGGATAGAAAGGTGTTTTAAACAAATACGATTCTCAGTAAAAATCAATCTGGCACAAATTCTAGAAATCAAGCCTCTACGTGTACCCATTGCAAGAAAGAAAGGACACATCATTTCTGAGTGCTTCAAATTGAAATATATGCACCAGACTCAAGATAGACCTATCCCAAATGCTCTTATTTTAGGAGGTCAAGGTCATATATTGAAAAACAATACATTTGTTGGGTTTGATAAACCTCAGTCTGATTGTGTTTTGGAAAATTTTGAACCATTCATGTCGAAAGGTTCTATATCGCTCTTGGGTGATTTGGCCAGTCATATGCCTATTAAAGGTTTAAGGGATGCATGAGTTTCTCAGAGTCTTTTAGTTTCAGGTGTTTTGCCTTCTTCTGAGAAGACCTGTTCTAATGAGAGTGTTCTCATTCAGGGAGCAGAAAGCGGCTTTGTTACTGTTCCTTTCCGTTCTGTTTATTTGTGATCAGACTCAGTTTCATGACCTGTGAGCGTCGGTGTAGAGTGTACCTTGCCCGTTGAGGGCGTTCATTTGTTGCTAGGCAATGACTTAGCTGGAGAAAAGGTTGTGGTTTATCCATTTGTAACTGACAAGCCTTCTTTGGATCAGAAAGTTGATCCTATTGAAAACGAAATCCCTGATTTATGTTCAGCTTGTTTAGTTACCAGAGCTTTGACAATTAAAGCTCTTGAGAATGATTTTGATAAGGACTGTGTTCCTTTAGCTGACACATGTATTGGTCAGGTTTTTGATGAGGTCACTTTTACTTCTAATTTGGATCAGTCAAAAGGTATTGATCATAGTGATCCTCTATTGAATACTCATTATTCTCTTTTATCTGATATGGGTGATTAAAGACAATCACTTGTCGTTGACCAGAAGACAGATCATGAGATCTGTTTGTAACAGCGGGCTGTTAGTGAAACTGAAGCAACTGAAATACCCGTCTGTTATTTCATCAAAAATGGACTTCTTATGAGAAACTGGAGACCTTCCGAGGTAACTGCTAGTTACCGAATGGTCAGTAAAATATCAAATTGTGGTTCCGAAAACTCACAGACAGGAAATACTTTGTGTGGCACATGAAACTCCTCTGGCTGGTCATTTAGGGATCAATAAAGCGTATCACAAGATCTTACCTCACTTCTGTTGACCAAAAATCAAAAGTAATGTGTCCAAGTTTTGCAGATCTTGTCAGGTGTGTCACATTATATGAAAACCAAATCAAAAGATTCATAAAGCTCATTTGAAACCGATTCCTGCATTTGACAAACCATTAAGTAGGGTTATAGTAGACTGTATTAATCCCTTACCAATTACCTTTCCATGTAACCAACAATTTTTAACAAACAAGCGTGTCTCAACAAGTTTTTCAAAAGCAATTCCTTTGAGGAATTTCGCTCAATTTGGCCTTCTCAAACTTGATCAATCTGGTCAAAGGTCAAATTTCAAGTATGGAGTGTTCCGGCTTGTTTCACTTGAAATTGGCATTCAGCAGTTCAAGTCGAAAGTGAAACTATGGTTTCACCAATGTGTACTAGAGAGAATTTTTTAGTCATGTAATAAAGTACATTCTCTCTTGCAAATTCTACATAATTTTCTGCAATCAAGATTTTTTGGCCTTTACAAAGTAAAGAAGAAAATAAATGAGTCATAGCATTAGTACTCAAGTCTAAGTAAATAATTGAAGTTAAACTGTTTTTAAAGAAATAGCCAAATAAATAATGTAATCAAGTTAGTTGTACCTGTCTCACCAAAGAAAGATTCGCATGAAGGAATTCAGCTGGATTATACTAATCTTGGAACAACAACAAGTCTGCAGAATTCGGAAGTTATGGACAATCTAGACTAGAAAGTTTCGCATTTGCAAGATTAAGAAAAAGTGAACTTTAAACAATTGTTGTCTGAATATAAACACTTGTAACCATATGTGACTACAAGGACAAACATTTTTTACGACGTTGAAATAGTAAATTCGAAACCCATGAAACAACACCCACACAGGATGAATCCTTTTAAACCGCAATATATGAAAAAACAGACTCAGTATTTACTGAACAATGTGCTTATAGAGCCCAGTAAGAGTGATTGGAGTTCACCGTGCATTCTTGTTCCGAATGAGGATAAACTTTCCGAATGTGTACGGATTTTAGGAAGGTGAATAGTGTGACAAAAACATTCATTTCCACTTCCAAGAATCAATGATTTTGTCAACAACAAATTATTGGAAATGCTAAATACGTCACTAAATTCGACCCTCGGAAGAGTTCTTGTTTGTGCAAATTTTCGTAACGGAAAGAGCAAAACAAAAGAAATTTCGGCATTTGTGACTCTAGATGGACTCTACCAGTTCAAAGTGGTGTCTTTTGGGATGATGGATTTTTAGAGTACTTTTCAACGCCTTATGAATATTTCTTCTGGTCTAGACAACTGTGATGCATATATTGATGATGTCATCATTTACAAAAACACCTAAAAAGAACATCTAACTACGATTCGGAAGTTCTTCAACAGACTCATGGATCCAATATGACTATTAATTTCTCTAGAAGTAAGTTCTGCCGTGCATGTGTTACCTTTTTAGGACATATTGTGGGACATGGACAGATTAAAACTATAGATGCTAAGGTCAAGGCTATTTCAGAATTTCCAGTGCCTGTCAATAGAAAACAGCTGATGCGATTTTTAGGTATAGCTGGGTACTATCGCAAATTTTGTTTCAAATTTTCTGATGTAGTTGAAACTGACAAACTTGTTGAGAAAGAAAGCCAAGTTTCTTAGGACTAAAATATGTCAAGAGGCTTTCGCTAGACTAAAAGCCATACTTGAAAGTGCACCAGTTTTAACGGCTCTAGATTTCAGTCAGCCGTTCAAAATATCTGTAGATGCGAGTCATGTTGGGGTTGGAGTAGTTTTGCTGCAAGATGACCAAAATTTTACCTAGTGTGTTATTTCTCTAAGAAATAACACACTGGGTAAAACTGAATAAACACCAGAGAAACTACTCAACAATCGAGGAGTGCTTTGCTTTAATACTGGCATTACAGCATTTCAAAGTTTATACAGCATTTCAAAGTTTATATTAGCTCGGCTCCTTCTCCGGTTGTTGTGTTTAGTGACCACAACCTCCTCACTTTCATCGGCAGAATGAAAAATAAAAATCAGAGGCTGTTGAGATGGATTCCGACACATAAAATGAAAGGATTATTTGATTAAAGATGCACTTTCCCGTGTGTAGAAATGTCTTTTTTTGTAAATTCATAAGAGTTCTTATGCAAAAGGTTTTTACCTTATGTAGACTTCACATCTGTTATGCAAAAGAAAGTTTTATTACATAAAATATCAATGGAATGTGTTACGACCCTGCTGTTTAATTGAGTGTGTTAAGGAATCAATTCTGTATAAATCTTTTTATTTCATTTTTATTTCATTAAATGTAATTATTAATATAATAATATCAATCTAATATGCTTTTAAAAAACATTGTTTACTTGAGTCGTAGATGTGACTCATGTGAGCACGTGCTGTGTATGATAACAAATTCATTACAAGTAAACATTCAGGAATAGCTATGAAAACGATTAGCTGACTCCAGAATGTGTTTAGAACTTTTTACAGGTCTTATGTTTCTATTTTCAACAAACAATTTGGATCGTTTCTGTAAACCGTAAGTCTTCTTTAACACATTTGCACTAATTTATGTTTTCTAGGAAAATAAATTATTTTTTAAAATTTACAAAGGTTGTTGTCTTCACTCTTTCTTTTATGTTACTTTGAACGAGCTGATACGTGACAGACTTGAAATCTTGAAACTTCACTGTGTAGTCTAAGTCGTGGTTCTAATTTTTTTTGAGGAGCATTTATCCGTTTCTCGAATGTGGTAGTACTTTTCAAGGGTTACTGGCGGACATTGATTTCACGTAGACTCTCTGGTTCTGGATTCTTCAAAATCGCTTGCATGAATCTGAACCAGGACTTGAGCTACTGTTCTAGGAGATATGTCACGTTTCTGACTTTAACTTTATTCTCATTTCTTCGCGAAATGATGCGATTGTTTCATCTTGATTGCAGAAAGTCAAATGACTAGAATTTAAAAGCCATGGTTCCCTATTTATCAATACAAGGTCAGTGTCATCCCTATATTAAGAGCCAGTGTCTTCCCTCAAAGTATTAATTTTGCTCTGTTTTACATGAAAAGTCACTATCTCTTTTCGAGAGAGGTGGATGGCCCTTAAAATGACGTTGTTTGTTTGGTTGTTCAAAACAAACAACTCATGTTATAACTATGTCGCATTGATTCACTTGGCAACGACGCTATCGAACCTATATAAGTATTGTGACGTCACAGGTAGCTCTTTTTGCACTATCACAGAATTTTGTAACGCGTGTTACGATTGGTGAGAGAACTTAATCCGTTTCGATCCGCTCTTCCACTATAAAAACCGGCGGTTCACTTCATTCTTTTCACCTGTTCTCGTAACAAGCTATGGATTACTGGAGAATAGTCTACCCTCCTATCGTCGATGCTGTTCCACCCGAACGATCCCATATATATCAGTCAAATTATCATGGGCAATCACTAAGATGATTAATACAGCCAATTGGAAGAAAAAATCTTTGTAGAAAGACAGCAGCAGGGAGGGTGAACCCTACAAAATTTTGCTCGAGTCATTAACGAAAAATAAAATCAACTTTTGCTTGTCAGAGAGGTCTTGTGGCTGGAGGACCTAATATTCTGACATGCACCAAGAGAAGATACGTTAACATGGTCTGAGCAGCTGGTAGAAAAGATGAAAAAATATAATTATGTTAATAGATCAGCACTCTCAGAGAATAAACATGCACAATGCTGAATCTATGATATCAATGTATGCCTGAAAACATACCTGGATGGGGATCACATACAAGCTATTGAATAAGGAAGAAAGGAAGATCACCTAAAGTGCAGAATACATAGACTGGACCATACTTTATTGCCAGAAAGGCTGGCCAAGCTCTTTAAGGCAGACACCAACCATCCCTGTTTTACAGCGTCAACCATAGTACTTTTTTGCCAAGGGTATAAAAATATTTAAAAATTATTTCAAAGAAACCCAAAATTACCAGTGCATCTTTCTGGGCCAGTTTCCCCCAGTATTTGAAGTGGTTAGTACATTATATACACAAATCATATCCTTGGAAGAGAATGTGACTGAATAACCTCAGCAACAGAGTTTTAGTGTTGACACTGCTCATCAGGATATAGATGTAAAGACAGCAACGTATTTGTATACATATTAAACAAATAATATGTTGCACAAAACTATCCTTTCAGGAAGATATTATGCCAGGTACCACAGTCAAGCAGGCTGGTCAAAGGCAAAGAGCCCTTGATAGAATTTCACAGCAAAGTGCATCAATAAACGCGACAGAAGTTGAGATGAACCATGGACACAACATGAAACACCAAATAGTATTTACCTTTAATTCCACATCAATTAAATTGTATCATTTGGCTTTCTGTTGTCTTTGTATATCTATTCTGGAAAAAATCATACTCAAATCCATACATTCTGCAGAATCACACTAAACCACTCCATCATACTCAAATCCACACACTCTGCAGCATCACACCAAACCACTCAATCTAGCATACCCATACTCAAAAACATGTTTTTTTTTCTCAAATGATTTTATTATTATTCTTGCTACCGGCATCCAAGAGCCATAAAAGGCTTTTGCAAATTGAATGACAACGGGGTTCATTTATATTATACCTTTGGAGAGAATCTTCCTCAAAAAACTTAACAATACATTTAGTATAGTTATGCAAACAATGATATCAAAATTTCAAAATCTTTAAATTACTAAAAGCATGATCAGATTTATATTTATCAGTACAGACATCGCCATGGCAGTTTATGAGTAATGAACACCATAAAAGCCATGGCATTGTCTGAAATATGTTTTAGTATTGCAAGAAATAGGCTTAATTTCATGATCACATGATGAGGATTGTTATATACTGCACATTGTTACTTTACTGCACATTATAAATATTTTAGAATAAAACATGGATTTTATATTTATGTATTAGTTACTTTAGTATACATAATAGTAATTAGGAATTTATACATACACTGATATAAAACCTTTATTTTATTTTAGCATGGTTATGTTTACACTAAATGTTTAAAAATATTATCTCATAATATTTTCTTTTCCTGTAAAATGTGGTTATCATAAAAAATATTAATAAATTATTCTATTAAAAAACAAATATATTCTTAAGTCATTATTCCAATAAAAAACATGTAATAAAACATTATATATTCCTGAATTATTATTCCATTATAAAACAAGTAATAAACATTACATGGGTTAAAAAACAAAAACAGAATTATGAAATGTTGACAAATAATTATGATGAAATTTTCAAAAATGAAATGAAAATTCTTTGATAAAAAAACTGGTGATACAACTAAATGAACTATATTAGTTAACTACAGTGACAATAACAACAAAATAGAAATGTGTTCTAATATTACTAATGACAAAACATTTGCAAACCACTCTATCTAGCATCCACAAATGCACACACCCAGTAGCATCACACCAAACAACTCCATCTAACATACTCAAGAACACACACTTTAGCATCAAAACAAAAACCACTCATTCTAGCATACTGAAATCCACACAGTAGCATCACACCAAATCACTCCATCTAGCATACTGAAATCCACACTCTGTAGCATCACACCAAACCACTCCATCTAGGATAGTCAAATCCACACTCTCTGTAGCATCAAACCAAACTGCTCCATCTAGCATACTCAAATCCACACTCTGCGCAATCACACCAAACAAAAAATTCCATCTAGCATACTCAAATTCACACACTCTGCAGCATCACACCAAACCACTCCATCTAGCATACTGAAATCCACACTCTGTAGCATCACACCAAACCACTCCATCTAGCATACTGAAATCCACACTCTGTAGCATCACACCAAACCACTTCATCTAGGATACTCAAATCCATACAATCTGTCGCATCACACCAAACCACTCCATCTAGCATACTCAAATCCACACTCTGTAGCATCACACCAAACCACTCCATCTAACATACTCAAATCCACACACTCTGTATCATCATACCAAATCACTCCATCTAGCATACTTGAATCCACACACTCTGTAGAATCACACAAAACCACTCCATCATACTCAAATCCATACATTCTGCAGGATCACACTAAACCACTCCATCATACTCAAATCTACACAGCATCACACCAAACCACTCAATCTAGCATACTCAATCCAGACTCTGCACAATCACACCAAACAACTCCATCTAGCATACTCAAATCCACACACTCTGCAGCATCATACTAACTACTCCATCATACTCACTCTGCAGAATCACACCAAACCACCACATCATACTCAAATCCACACTGCAGAATCACACCAAACCACTCCATCATACTCAAATCCACACTGCAGCATCACTCCAAACCACTCAATATAGCATACTCAATCCACACTCTGCACAATCACACCAAACAACTCCATCTAGCATACTCAAATCCACACACTCTGCAGCATCTCACCAAACAACTCCATCTAGAATACTCAAATCTAAACATCTGGAATACTCAAATCCAAGCACTCTGCAGAATCACACTAAACCACTCCATCATACTCAAATCCACACACTCTGCAGCATCACACCAAACCCTAATCAGTATATAATATTCCATATTTTAAAATGTCTTTAATATAATACCAAAAGTCACTATGTGTTACACAAAAGGCTAGAGAACAAATGTAAATTTTGCAAAAGTGGTACCAGAAAAGTCTATAGACATTATGATAACCTGTGGCAGCTCATATCAATTACAGTTCAACAGGTGCATCCATCATGATGTTTAAATCTATCTAAATGTGTTAAAAAAATATGGAAACTTTAAAAATGCTGCTTGCAAAGCTAAAGATAATAACAAAGCTTACTTTGCCAGTAAGTCTTCCTCTCTGCAGTTCTTGGGGCAAAACATAATCTCAGTGTCATAAGTGTACTTCCAAATTACAGAATGGCACAAAGTTTAGAACTCAAATATTTGATAAAACTGATCATATATCTATATCTCTTCATACTTATTGCAAAAATAATTATGTAATTTCTAACTGCCACAGGTTGAAGATTAAGCATAATAATAAAGACAAAGTGATTCCAAATGCTCTTCCTTCAAGGAGGTATAGGCTAAGGTATTGTTTTGAAAATACCTTCTGTATCTGTGGTTGACAAGTAGTCAGTGAGTTATGAGATTGTTACTCTAATGTCATACAGACTGGACTTTTAGTATAGCCCAAGAAAATCCCTTTTTTGGTTATTTAGGAGTCAGTGAGACTTGTCACAAGATCTTGAATCATTTTCAAAAGGCTGAAACTGAAAGTCATTTTTCTAAATACTGTTGATCTTGTCATAATTGTTCAATGGTTGGAAGATCTAATCATAGGATACATAAGTCTAATATAAAACCTATTCCTGCATCAATGTGGCGCTCACCAGTTATTATGTACTTTTTAGAGAGTGATGTATGTAAGGTGAAGTTGTTAGCATTTTAAACATGCACTGTGGAGAGAATGTTGGCATACCTATATACTACTTTCATGTAATGTGGATGAAATTTCTTTGGATATTGTACTTGTGGAAATTTTAAATGATCTTAGGACACTGCTAACTAAAATGACTGCTCCCTTGTACTCCAAAAATCAACCTAAATTTGTCTAAAGTACACTATTCTTGGCAGCTATTAAAATATGGAAAATGAATTTTGCCAAACTAGATAATACCAGCTTCTAAAAGTGCAATGACTGAATTACAAAATACATAAAATGAAAAAAAAAAGTTATCGGCTCTTGTTTTTACAATTTACCTCTGATGTTCGAGAAGTAAAAATGAGCAAGTAGAGCTAGCACTTTTTTGAAAAGTGCACATCTGGAGTAAGGCCAAGCTGTATACTCTCTAACCCATATTACACCCATCAATCATACATCAAAATAAAGGGAATTAAAGGTTCTTTGAACAATACCTAAGATATACAAAGTCTTTTTTAAATAACCAGTATAACTAGTGAGGAAACCCGGTGAAAATCTTTCTTTAAAATTTTAACCCTATGCTAAATACGAAACTGTAGAGCGCCACATTAAAAACAAATATAAACATTTATGCAATTATTTTTCTTATTTTCATATTATTATGTATGATCTGAGTAAAATGGTACATTAACAATGATTTTATTCATGAAAAAAAGCTAATTATGCTTATTTTTGCTCTAGCAGACATAATTTGCTATGAGGCATGTTTGGGTGAATAGTGACCTTAATTATGGGGAAATTAGAAGTCTTAGAATATAGGAATAAAGTCAACTTAAATTGAAAAATGTTGCATTAAGTAAAAGAAATACATATTGGAAATGTTTCATTTCATTTATTAAGGCCAAGCTGTATACTCTCTAACCCATATTACACCCATCAATCATACATCAAAATAAAGGGAATTAAAGGTTCTTTGAACAATACCTAAGAAATACAAAGTCTCTTTTAAATAACCAGTATAACTAGTGAGGAAACCCGGGGAAACTCTTTTTCTTTAAAATTTTAACCCTATGCTAAATACGAAACTGTAGAGTGCCACCTAAATGAAACATTTAGTAGACTAATGGTTGATTATGTTTGTCCCAGATCTGTCCAGTGTCATCAAAGGTGAAAGTTTATGTCTGGAATGTTCAAACAAGTTATTCATTCCGTCACCCTGAAAGGGATTTTGGATTTCATCAAGAATGTTAGTCATATTGCTTTGATATAGGAAAGGATTGGGGAAGGATGATCATTTGCTTTTGTTTGCTGTAAGTGAAAGGGTTCAGGAGGCACTGGGTTTCAGTCATTTCAGTGCCCAGCAACAGGGGCCATCACTCTAACTGCAGATAGTGTTATGTTTTGCAAAATAGCACAAAACATGACAACAAATACATGGTGATATATTGACATTGCCACTAAATTATATAGTCCTAATATTTTTCCTTCAATCCAGTTATAAACTGATGTGACTTAACAGATGTATTATTATAACCTTAAACACTTTCAATTTCTAATTATCACAAGACCAAATTTTTTTAATTGAGAAAAATTATAGAGTTCACATAACAAAATCCCTGTATCTGGCAGGCTTTTTTATTAGACTTTCACTCCTTGTTCGAATCTCTTGTGTCTGGTTTGGCTTATTAATGATTAATGGCATTTTATCATTCAGTTCAGTGACGTCCTTGTTAGTATCTTCATATATCTCTGGTAATTTCTCTTTTGTTTGTAACAGATGTCTTCGGTTTCTGTTGTAAATAGCACCATCAGGGGTTTTCACATCATACAACCTTGGAGTGCTACTTTTTCTGCCGACTACAGCTGGTTCCCAAAGATCTTGTCTTCTGATTCTAACTTTGTCTCCAGAAGTCAGATTTGGAAGCTTTTTAGCTCTTCTGTCATACCGTTTCTTTTGCTGATTTTACTTTTCAATCAGTTTCTTCTTTAGGTTTCTTTCTTTTATACTTTGCGGATATAGCTGTATGTTAGTAGTAGGTAAAGTCTATCAAAGTCTTCAACTCATCAGTATTTGTGTCGGAGATTCTATATCATTAATTGGTGCATTTCGCTACTCCAATATCAATAAATATGGATTTTTTCTATCTCTCTCTGCTTTATTGAAGATTCCTTTGACAGTTTAAATGTTTCTTCTTCTTCACTGGATAATTCTTGCATACCATGCACCTGTTTTGTATTGCAGCATTTAAAAAAATGACGCTGTGTGTGACACCTGTAGCAAGTTTTTCCATAGACTGAACACCAACATTTTGCATGTAATTTGCCACATTTACCACAGTTGAATAATCTGGAATCTGATTTTGTGTATGCCATTTCTGCTTTCTTTGGTTCTACCATTTTCTTTTCTTTCTTATTCGTTTCACACCATGAAATTCTGATGCACCTGCTTCATTTTGGATACTTTGAATCTGCTTTTTGGATTTTTTTGTCTGCTCTGCAGATAGCCATTGCTTTTTGTAATGTCAGTTGATCTTCTCATAAAAGTCTTTCTTTTACTTTTTCAGAATTAGTTCCATAGACATTTCTATCCCTAATTATATTATCTTGGTTTTCAAATTTGCAGTTCTTTGCAATAAATTTGAGTTACATATTGGTCAACAGTTTCATTCTTCTGCGTGAGTTCAAGTCCAGACTCGGCTAACGTGGGTAAGTGAGAAAGCCTGCCAGTAACTTCTCATGGGTTCTTCCCTGTGTTTGCCAGGGTTCTTCCTCCACCATTAATACTGGCCGCCATGTATAGCCTATCTTGTGCTGAAAAATGGCGTTAAACTCAAATCAACAACAACAACAAAAACTGTTGGATTCATGTATTGAATCTATGCCTTTCTGCTGTGATGTTCTGCTTTGGACTGCAATAATCCTCAAACCATTTATTTTGCAGCAGATCAATTTTTTCAGCTTTATTGCCCTCAAATGTTAATGTGTTGTAAATGTCTCTACCATCCTGACCAATAATGTGTAGGTAAGCATTGAATTTTTCTTTGTCCCCTTTATCTGCAAGTGCAGCATCTAGGCAAAACTGCATAATTTGCTTCCACCTCCTCTAAGTTTCTGCTAGATGGTGGGGATTAAAGTCCATTTCAGGTGGCTGGCTGAGTTTTTCATGCTGTAACAATTAACTTTTGTATCCTACTTTCAGTATGGTTATGGAGATATAATTCTTAATTGTATAAATCCAACTTATACTAAAATTTTCACTTCTGATGCTACGTTATGTTTTGCTAAATAGCACACACACACACACACACACTTGTTTCTCACACTAATCTTATCATAAGGCATATAGGGTTACAACTGAGTGACAGCCTGGAGATGTCCTTAGGTGACCTTCAACTGTTGGACCATTTGTAGCAGTAGTATGGTAATACCATATATTACCACCAATAGAGCCCATCCTGTAATCAAAGTGAGGTACCATCTGGTTTGTCTCCAGTATGTATTCTCATGTGCCGATTCAAAGATCCACTCTCACTAAACATTCTATTACATACTTCACATTTAAATGGCTTTTCTCCAGTATGTATCCTCATGTGCTGATTCAAATTTCCACTGGCACCAAACATTTTATCACACACTTCACATTTAAATGGTTTTTCTCCAGTATGAATTCTCATGTGCCTATTCAAAGATGCGCTCACACTAAACCTTCTATTACAAACTTCACATTTAAATGGTTTTTCTCTAGTATGTATCCTCATGTGTATTAGTAGATTTCCACCAATGCTAAACATTTTATTACATACTTCACATTTAAACGGTTTTTCTCCAGTATGTGTCCTCCTGTGCTTCCAAAGATTATCAACGACACTAAACATTTTATTACATACTTCACATTTGAATGGTTTTTCTCCAGTATGTATCCTCATGTGTCTCTGTAGACTTCCACACATGCTAAACATTTTATTACATACTTCACATTTAAATGTTTTTTCTCCAGAATGTATCCTCGTGTGCCGATTCCGATTTCCACTCTGATTAAACATTTTATTACATACTTCACATTTAAATGTTTTTTCTCCAGTATGGATCCTCATGTGCTGATTGAAATGTCCGCTGTAACTAAAGATTTTATTACATAAGTCACACTTAAATGTTCCTTTCCTAGTGTGTATCTTCATGTGTAGAGTTCCACTGTCATACAATCTTTTGTCAGATATTTCAGACTTAGATATTTTTTCTCTAGTATCTTCCATTACGTGTTAATTCAGAATTTCACTGCAGACTAAGTCCAAACCTATCATTAAATACTTAAATCTCCCCACACACGAAACTTTTTTATGTTTAAATGGTTTCTCTCAATGACACATCTTTCTGTGTACATCCACACGAGTCTGACCTTTTCTCAATCAAGTATGGGTGAATATACACACCGAAATGCACTGAAAAACCGAAATACACTTATAATTACATGTTCTCAGTGAATATATCGGTGTACAAAGAGGAATCGTGATTTTTTTTTAGAGTGATTCTGATACTGATTATTTGCTTTTCTCCTCGTTATTGCTAACTCCATGCAATGGACCTCACTAGGTCGTACTTGATTCGACAGAAAAGATCCACTAAGAATCGTAGTAATACATACACGTAATTAGAGTGAATAGAATCAAAAGTACTCTTCGACATACGATTAATATATGTACTTTAATGATACAATTCGTGAAACGTAAATAACATTTCATTAAATTTTTGTTTAAAATGTTTCCCAATTTTTGGCAATACTGCAACGTACCTATATACTACTTTTGTTAATATGACAGTTGATTATAAAGGTGTTAAGAAGACTTCTTGGAAGTATGCTAACGGACAATATATTCATGAAGGATTCGGAATTGAGGAGTTCATTTATTGCCCAAGTAAACTGGTTTTTAAATTGAATGTTGGATTCATTAGACCATATGTTAGATTCCCAAAAGACTGGTGCATTTTGATTAAAAATTACACAAGGCGGTTAACCGTTGGTCCTGTTAACTGATCGTACATACGAGTTATTTTCAGTTACCAAATTTCCGAAATGTCTGATTGGTCTGCATTATTGTTGGAGTGTCCTGGAGCTTTTGTGTCCTTTGACTTTTTATATTTTTTGTCATAAATTTGTTGAAGTCCTTTCGGTCAGGCTGGGTCATCGTATTTGGAAGATACTTTATTAAATATCTGATGCGGTGTTATTTTTCAGCCATTTCTGCAATGTCATCGTAAACATAGTGAGGCGTCCGCAGATATTCTGTTTCTTGTCGCGAGTTTCCATGCGGCGTTAAAGCAGGAAATGTCCGTACGTATTCAACCATTGAAAACTTACTTTAAAGACCACCTTCCCCTAGCCATGTGACCTTCTTTTTGTACATACTGGGTTTTTCCCCAAGTGAGTATAATGCCTGTGAATCACGACAATTTGATCTTTGGAAGATTGTGGATCCAAATGCCTGTATTTATTGTTTTTAGTTGGACTTATCTTTTTAAAGAATACTTCCAATTTATAAACAAAATCATGGCCGAATTCCCGTCGTCAGAGAGCAAATAGTAGGATTTAGGGGATTCATCAGCGGACGCATCCCATTCACCATAGTCGTCCGCAACTTTTGCCATTATGCGACCTCTTTTCGAGTTTTCCATACATTATTCACAATGAAGTATACATTTTCTTTCAAACCTTATGGAATGCATTCTCTGCTTGAGTCTGAATTTAACAACAATTCCACTGTTGGGGGGGGGGTGCGTCAATAAAATTACCCTGGTCTAATTTACCTTCTGCTGTTTGTTTGTTTGTGTCCTTTCCGTCTTTTACCTCGTTTTGTATGTCAGTTACGTCGTGCAATTATATTAGAATGCGGCTCGCTGCTAAAGTTTGTTGTCTTCATGTCAGAATTGAAAGAAATAACACTGCGTCATCTACTGAGTCATCAAATAAGTCATCAGTATTTATAGTGACAATATGATCATTGCTTTGATAAAATAGAGGAATAAAGTGATTAGGTATAAACCCATTTGCTCTTTCTGCGACAAACATTTGTGTCTACATTATGCATCCTGCGGTAGGTGCGGATTTGTTTTCTGTCCTTCCAACCACCTTGTAATTAAAAGGTTCTCATACAATTTAGCTTGTAACTGTTGCGGGTAATAAGAACGAATGGGCTCTGAGATGCTGGCACAGTGCAAAAATAGACGCCATTTCAAAGTAGGAACCAGCCTCAATAGCGTCTGTCACAAGCTTTGAATATGAATATTCACTAAATACAATGAGATTATCACTGATCAAATCAGCAAAACCATTTGACCTTTCATAATTAGGATTCAGAATCATTTCTATTGCAGTGCGTTTTCTGAACCAATGAGTGCTCTTAAAACAGCTCTGTATAAAGAGTTACCATCACCTACTACTGACATTGGTTCAATATCCCTTAAAATTGCTTTATGATATATTTTTAAAATTTCCACAGAAACAGCATTGTTATCTCCATTGTTAGACATGCGCCCTGATTCTGGAATGAAAATCACTTAGGTGATGAGAAGTTTACTTTCGGACTTTGCAGCATTGGTCATTTGGCCTTTCTTCCCTTTGAGTGTACAGCGTTCTGCAGTCTCGAAATACATTTTATACAGTTTAGTTTGAATAAAAACACAAACATGTCCTTAATATCAACTTCATTAATTACCTTAAAAAAATCAGATTCGGTCGTGATTTCTTCAAATGAGCAAATAGAGAATAATGTCAGCAATTAGCCGACGGGTAAACTTTCTTCAATGTGCGCGATATTATTATATTCATAGAAATTGCGCAGAACGTCACTGGTATCAACGAACACTTATGGTTGGTGAAATATCTCGCAGCATTTTAATGAATTTATCAAGAAATGTAGATTATAGCATTTAGTACGCCCCGACGGAAGAATGGACAGATATATTATACAGGATTTGCATTGCAGTTTCGAAAAGCATATACTAATGCAAATGAAGATTACGAAAACCTTTGATATTACTTTATTTAATTTTAAAAAAATAGCGAAAATAAGGATTTGTTGGAACTTTTTGCGATTGAAATTTGGGTTTCGATTAAACTTCGTTCTGATTCTGGTTGAGGAAACAAACTTTCTTATTAAACATTACCAAATGAAGGAAATCTTTCAATAGGCTAACAGTCAATATAATTTTTTCCATATAGTTTAGATTGTGTGAATAATAAACAGAAATAACCATTAAAAACCAAGTCTTTTTAATTTGTCTTAAATTTCACAAGTTTCCAAACTTTTGCCGATAAGCCTCATGGAAACGTAACCCTTTAAGATGCATGTCTAAACTGGATCATGGTCAGCACTGTATACTGACAAGGAAGAATATATTACTCGGGCTTTGCCAAAAAGTGCTCCCTATAATAATAGAGTCCAATGCTCTCTCGGCCACTTCGCATTTTCAGCACTTTTTCAAAATGAGGAAAATATTTATCTACTTCTTTTTCTCTAAACGGGGGCATGAACCTAATGTTCTTCAAAATTTTAATTCATACGTAAAATGGGGGATTGTTTTTCACTTTGCAGCTCCAATTCTTTTATTCTAAATTAATATTCCCTTTCATCCGTTTTTCTTTCTCTTTGCATTTGCTTATCTTTCCTCTTTATTTAATTTGCATTTGCATTTGTTTTTCTTCTTTCTGTAATAGCAACTGCATCCGTTTTTCTTCCTTCTGTAACTGCATTTCTCTCTCTCTCTCTCTCTCTCTCTCTCTCTCTCTCTCTCTCTCTCTCTCTCTCTCTCTCTCTCTCTCTCTCTCTCTCTCTCTCTCTCTCTCTCTCTCTCTCTCTCTCTTTAATTACATTTTCCTCTCGCTTCCCTCCTTATTTAATTGTACTTGATTCTCCTCTTTCTCCAACTGTATTCTATTTCTTTCGTATTTATTTTATATCATTTCCAATTGCTTCTCTTTCTATTTTTGAAGTTCAAGCTTTCTTAACACTAATTCCATCTTGTATTTTAATTTTAATGCCTTTACTTGTATGTTAGAGTCTGATAAAACTTACTAATCAAATCCAAAGCCATTTTATCCAAAACATTCTATGTCACTAATTATTAGATCAAATTATATTTTTTTTTATTTCTTCTTTCATTAAAGAAAGCTTTGCCTCAGAAAGATCATATTTCCTGGCAAGCTGAAGCAGTTCATCCATTTTAAAGGAATCTAACTGTTACTGGGTAGGATTTGAAATAAATATCTCCACCTTTTATGGCATTTTAAAAAGCTTGTTGATTTCACTCACGATTTCTAAACTGTGACATAAAATTCCTGGGATTAAAAATTCCGAAACTAAGGGAAATTAAATTTCGAAAAAAGTTTTCTGAAATATTTTTGCAAATTTCGTATCCCTGACGAGCGTCCAATATTCTGTCACGAATCAATGCTCTTGTTGTAACAGAAAAGAGTGAAAGACAATAAGTTTAGTAAAATTTAACAAAATATTTATTTAACTAGAATGCAAATTGAAAACGAGAAAAAAGTACTTACGGTATTGCAAATTAAATTAAAGAATATTCCAAGAATTATAGACACATGTTCTAAAAATGTAAAGTCATGAATAAAACACATTACAAGTCCTGAAGAGATCCAAAACTGAGATCGATGACGTGTCTGTTATAGCTGATGGAGGGATGACGTGGCAAGTTTTTTTTTATTGAATCACAGTAATATAATTCAGGTTTAAATTCAGCATAAATTTCAGTGAATGTATTTATCCACGAATTTTATCATAACACGTTTGCGTTTCAGAGAAAAAACACTTGAATTCAATAATTTGAAGAAAATGAAATTCCACCCAAACTAGTCACAGCATAAATAAAACTTAAAGGTGCTAGATGTTAAAGCACGAAGGGTAAAATCAACATAGTTAAAGTATATTTTGTTCTCTAATTGACCTCAGGTCACAATTAGCATTTTCTAAAGAAAAAATTACCTAATCTAAAATAACCTACTAGAATGATGTAATGAGCCTTGTTGACTTACCACACATTAACCTGTAAAATTCACTGAGAAAACTCCAAAATCCTGACCCAAATCAACATATTTGCATCTTCTAGTTTACATAAAGAAAAATCTTGATATTAAGTTCATCCGCGTAGAAAATAATGGAGCTATTATCAAAAGATACTAATTTGATCCTTTTTGTGCTTTTTACTTTTAATTAGAATAATATACCTCCAAAAAACGTTTCAAAAGATTTACAAATAAAACCTTTTTAGATTCAGACTCTCTTTATCAAGTCAATTATGATTAGTAACAAATATTTTTGAGATTTCACGTGTTTATTGTGTTATAGTGAGTATTTTGATTCTGATACTTTTTTACAATGTATAATGAGAAACACCTTCCTGTATATAATTATTGTAGTCCTGGAACTAGACTTGATATACGACTTGATGATCAAGATTAACCAAGACCAGTAGAGTATCCAGCAAATAAGATTGATCAAGCATGTCATGTTGATAATATTGATTACAAAAGTAAAAATTTTCAACAATGGCATCTGGAAGATGTGAAATTAATTCATGCAATAAATTTTATACCTAATAAATGTCTCAGAGAACAACTCGCTAGTTTTCTTGTAAAATCCGCTATGAAAGGTAAAATAATGCTTGGGGATGGGAATTAATTATATAATTATTATAATAGAATATATTTATTATAGCCCAAGAAGATACTGGAGAGGCAAAGCAGCGATTACTACACTTGCTGAAGCAGCAAAAGTCCTACTTTCTATGGCTGCGAATTGGTTAACTCGACAGGCAATTTTATCTATCACCACCTTAAAAATTTGAATACGCACATTTTAATGGCAATACTCCCAATCAATTCCATCAAGAAAAAAATTTGTTTATGATTACAGATGGTGATGATTATGATTACAGATGGTGATGATTTTCATTTTTTATTTTGACCTATGCAGACAGCACAGACCCGATGTGATTCCCAAAAGTGTCTATCAACATCTTAGCACGGTCAGAGATTACGTATAAACTTATAATGAATATAGGCTTGCATGCATATGATTATGTTGTTGTCCGTCCGTCGAGTCCACGAAGATCACTTTAGTCATCCGTGAGTTGGAGGGGCTATTTCTGTTCTGTGTGTGCACAGGTGGCTGATAAAGGCAATCCTTGCACGGAAGGTTCGGTTGCAGAATGGACACTGGATAAGTGGGACATCTTCAGGAGGGTCGCTGGCACGTGCTTTTCTGACTTGCCTCTTTATCTCTGCAGCTGCTATCCTGCTTGATTCACACAGCTTGGAGTCTTTGTGAAGATCGAAACGCCAAGTGACTCGATCACTAGCTGTTTACTCTCATGAGTCAGGGTCTATGCTGAACGCTTTCAATACAGCTTTCAAATTGTCTTTGAAGCGTTTCTTCTGACCTCCGTGGGATCTCTGTCCTTGCTGTAGCTTGCCATAGAAGAGTCTCTTAGGCATCCAGTGGTTTGGCATGCGTACAACATGTCCCGCCCAGCGTAGCTGAGACTGCATCAGGATGGTGTAAATGCTGGGGAGGCCTTTAATTAGTACCTCGGTGTCTGGGACTTTGTCCTGCCATTTGATATTGATTATTTTCCTGAGGCTTGTGGTGTGAAACTGTTTCAGCATCCTGGCATGGCGTTGATACACCGTCCACGTTTCGCATGTGTAGAGTAATGTGGGGCGTAAAACTGCCCTGTAGAACTTTAGTTTGATCATGATGCTGATGCCTCTTCTATTCCATACATTCTCATACAATCTACCAAAAGTTGCGCTGGCTCTGGCAATGTGGAGGTTCATCTCGTCGTCAATGGTGACACTCTGTGAAACTGTGCTGCCAATGTAGGTGAAGTGGTTCACTACGTTGATATTTTGGCTGTTGACGGTGATGTTTGGCTCAGTATAGGACTTTCCTGGGGCTGGCTGATGCAGTACTTCAGTCTTCTTAGCATTGATGGTGAGACCAATGCTTGTGCAGGAACTGCAGAACTTGTCAACGCTTCATTGTAGGTCTGCTTCTGAGCCAGCATTGAGTGCGCAATCATCAGCAAAAAAGAACTCCTTGATGTTGTCTGTCATAACCTTGGATTTAGCTTGTAACCTTTTGGGGTTGAACAGTTTTCCATCTGTACGGTACCTGATGCCGACTTCAACAACTATTTAAGCATCTTTGAATTCCTGCGGAATTGTCTCTTGCTGCTACATCAGCATGAACAGTTCGTGGAGCCTTTCAATCAGGGTTGTACCCCTTCCTTGTAGACTTCTGCTGGGATGGCATCTGAGCCGGGAGCTTTGCCACTGGAGAGCATATGAATCGCTTTCTATGTCTCAAGCAAGGTTGGAGGGTCATCCAGTGATTCGTTGATGGGTAATTGAGGGTGACGGTTGATGGTTTCCTCGTTGATGGATGAAGGGCGATTCATGACACTGTCACAATCTTCTGCCCATCGTTCAAGAATCTTCTCTTTGTCAGTAATTAGAATGCTACCATCTGCGCTTAAAAGGGGTGATGATCCAGAAGATGTAGGTCCATACACTTCTTTTAGGACATTGTAGTTTTTCATGTGATGCTTGTCTGCGTAGCACTCTATCTCATCAGCTTTGTTGCTATGCCAAGCGTCTCGCATCTTACGGAGTTTTTGCTGAACCGTTCTGCATATGTTGATGAATGCATGTTTACTGGAGGTGGAATTGGGGTTGTTAAGGTAGGTTTGGTCTAGGCGGTGTTTCTCATCCAGCAACTGCTTGATCTCAGCGCAATTCTCATCAAACCAGCCTTGGTGCTTTCTATTTGAGGGTCCTAGGATTTCCGAAGCTGTGGTGTAAACCAGCTCTCTTAATGCCGCCCATTCGGTATCAACATTCGGATTCGCCTGAGGGGTGGATTTCAGACGTTCAATAAGGCATCTACGAGCCACTGTTTGATATTATAGTGTTTTAGCTTGGCGATGTTCAGTCTTTTAGGAACCTTCTATCCCTGTGGGTATCTTTTAGACTGAATACTGATGTTGAGCTTGGTGATGATGAAGCGGTGGTATGGCTAGCAGTCAGCGCCACACAAGGACTTCGTCACGCGCACATCCTGCCTGTCCCTCTTCCTGACAATGACGTAGTCGATGAGATGCCAGTGCTTAGAGCGAGGGTGCATCCATGACGTTCGGTTTGGGGTAGGAAAGCAGAAGACTGTGTTGGTGATCAGCAGTTCATGCTCGGCACATGTCTGGAGCAGGAGGAGGCCATTGCTGTTACAGAGACCAACTCCGTGTTTTCCTAGCTCCACATCCTAGGGAAAGTGATCACAGCCGACTCTTGCATTGAAGTCGCTAAGAATGATGAGTTTATCTGCCAACGGAACATCAGAAATAACGAAGTGAAGATCCTGATAGAACTTGGCCTTCACTTCATCTGTGTTGGTCATGGTTGGAGCGTAAAAGCTGATGATGATAAGGTGTTTTCTTCCAGACAAGAGGGACAGTTTCATGGTCATAAGTCTATCGTATACTCCCTTTGGAGGTCCAGCTAGTTTGCCAATTAGTGTTGTCTTTATTGCAAAGCCTGACTCCAGCCTCACGGCGCTCTTCACTTCCGCGGTCGCTCCAAAAGAAAGTGTATCCTGAGCCCCTTTCACATAGCTCACCTTCTCCTGCAAGCCGGGTCTCGTTCAAGGCAGCAATGTGCACGCTGTATCTGGCAAGTTCCTTTCCTATTAGTGCAGTTGTCCTCTGGGGTCTATCCGTGTCATCTCGGTCCATTATGGTTCGCACATTCCATGCGCCAAGTGTGAGAGGAACAATCCTCGTCTTATTTTTATTTTTATTTCGTCCGCTGAAGTAGGGCACCCGCCAACCGCGGTAAGCTGGCTATAGGGGATATGATTATACATACAGATGGTCATGATTTTTATTTTGATTTTGATTTGTTCAGACAGCGCAAACCCCATATGACTCCCTAAGTTGTCAAGCAACATATTAGCAGGGTCAGAGTTTACATTTAATGAATGTATGATTGCATGGGTATATATATATATATATATATATATATATATATATATATATATATATATATATATATATATATATATATATATGGTGATGATATTGATTTTTGTAGACATCACAGACATAAAATTACTTTCGTCCAGCAGATTTAATACACTTCCCCAATATTTACCTCGAGTGCGTGCAAATATACACCCATCACGTGTTTACATGTTGGGGGAGTGTATTTTATTTCTGCTGGTCTTCGTTCATAAATTATATTAGAAAAATAGCATCAAAATCGCCCATTTTGCCATGTGCCTGTCACTGGTGTAGAACCACGGACCTTGAGCACGACAGTCCAATGCTTATACAACTAAAATACATACCTGTCTTACATATACATTTTCAAAGAATTATTTTATATTTAAGAAACATTAAATAAACAGGTAAATTATGTACGAGAAGTAGATACTGAATACAAATTGTGATTATTGTAGAACTGCAGAGTGAATATACTTAAATTTTCAAACACAATTTACAAAATATACCATATAAAATAAATGCATTTTGCATTTTCGGCACGAGTTGTCGTTCATTAAAGTTCAAAATATGTTACGAGACCTAAAAATAACCTTGACATGAAATGCATAAACTGTCGTGAATTTAAGGTCATCGGAGTTAAAAGATGTATCAGAATCTCCCTGTTAGAAATCTGTCTCACTAAAACTAATTGCTTACAGAGTATAGATAAATCGCTGTAATTAATTTAAAAGAATATAACTTGTAGTCAGTACGGCCTGAAAAAAACCCACAATATTGGAATGACATGCATTACAAAGGAGATAATCGTTTATAGCTCTGCAGAGAGACTGAGCAGAGTTATCGCGCTTAAATATTAAATTACCCTTGAAAAAATGAGTAAAAATATAATTTGTATCAGAGTTTTGAGAGAAAATGTATATTTTTTAAATAAAGGTGCAGATAGAGCTGGTAATTAATAAAATAAATATTGGTTTTTTGTTTGTCAGAGAATATAAAAGCATTGTTTATTTTATTACCCAAATATACTGTCATAAAAATCAATTTCAAAATCATTTGAATAATAAATTTCAAAATCATTATTTTTTTTCTTAATTATAATATAACTACTTAATTATAACTACCATCAACTGCATCGCATACTAGATTCACTGCGATTGTTGATTTTATATTAACAATATCAGGTGAGATATGACGTCCTGCGCCAAATGGGTCATTGTTTTATTTAAGAACTGTTGGTTTCGGGATTAACTTGTTCCATGAATCACATGTTCTTTTAAAGTGTTCATCAATAAGATCAATAGCTCCTCAGTAAAATCTCGAAATTATTAATGTTTTTAGCTGTTCTCTTCTAATTCCGAAATGTTTTATAAATACTGTTGTGAACATATTATTTAATCTAACTCGATTAACTGTATACGCTCTATGGAGTCTATCTGATGCTGGGTTTACTAATCTTTTTTCTCTGTTAACAATAATATCATATATGAACTCTAGGTCTGAAGCAACTTGGTTCAAATGTTGTATTATTTCAATTATTTGATTCATTATATCATCGTTGTAAGAAACAATAATGCTTGAAAAACGTTTTAGATTATTAAATACACGCTCGTGTTCAGATTTAATTATATTAGCATATTAATTTATTTTATCAACATCAAGTACCGTTATGTTACCTTTTTTACAATCAATTGTTTGTGGGGGGGTTGTAAAATAGTTTTCTGATCTATCTATATAATGTATAATTCCATCACCAAAATATCGTCGCTATGAATATGCATTTTTTCTTGTTGATATTCTGGAAGGTTTATAAATATTTTTTTATATTTGATGACGACGGATCGCTGTGGTTCTGTTGGACCTTGATAAGCAGGTGCAACTTCAGGCCATCCTAATACTAATCTAATCTAATTTTGATAAATGTCTACAGCATAATCAGGAGAATTTATCTCAATCACTGCTGCTAACGTTGGATCGTAAACAGTAAATGCTACTTTTGATTTTCTTCCTGAAATATTATTAATTCTGCCCTGAAATTATTCATTGATCTGTTCTATTTGATGACTGCCAGTTGGAATACTAACTATCTGCCAATCAGGACTTCCATCAGATTTATTATAATTTGCAAAGACTAACGAATTATTTGGCCAAAGTCCACCTAATAGTTTTGATCTAATATTAGGCCAGCTGTAATAAACCCGAAACTTACTGATATCATTGTAGTTATTGACGGAGTTGTATTAGTGACGATCTGTTGGAACAACTTTCTCGACTCAATCACCGAATGATGTTCAGACACCGACATTATTATTATAATTATTATTATTATTGTTTAATTCTCCATATTTTCACTCTAATTATTGTCACCAGAATCACTAGCAATAATGAATGCTTTAACGTAGGTTTTCATTATCGCTGCGAACTCTTGTCATATATTTTACCATCAATGAGATACGAGGAAATATATGAAGTTAATTTAGAATATGTTGCTGTTTCTGTGTAATTTTATCATATACTTAAACAATTTATCATTTGCACATTGAGCTATCTTTTCAGCAATAATACAGAGAATACCCGCGATAGTCGTTGAAATTGAAACGATAATTGTTATAACTCTAAGAGATGTTGCTGTTTAAGCTGATAATAATTTGGCTCCAGCAATAATAGTAGAGACTGAGTAAACAAATATATCGATAAAAACCATACGTCTGCGATATTTTTTTACTTTTAATGTAAACTTGTCAATGATATTTTTTAGTTCTGTCAGACATTCACATACTTGATTATATCTGTGACGTTGAACGTCGATAAGTGGCTCTGTCACCAGTGTCACTTAGGTTCCATTCATTATACTTAATGACGTTAAGCAATTAATTGTGGTGTTTCAGTCACGAATCCCAGACACCACCAGTAGGACGCTGTGGTTAATTTTTTGATTAGTTGGATCTAGTGCAAACGTTTCTTCGGTATCTTTATTTAATATTATATATATATATATATATATATATATATATATATATATATATATATATATATGTGTGTGTGTGTGTGTGTGTGTGTGTGTGTGTGTGTGTGTATGTGTGTGTGTGTGTGGTAAATATACTAAATTTTACACCATTAAGCACAAAAATCTATATTCACCAGTAATCTTTGTGGTATGTTTGATAGTATTATTTTGTGGTGTCCACCTCGCTGAATCTGGTGCAATTGTGTACACAATCTTTTAATCTGCTTGTGATGAATTCTAATCAGATTCGTTTTTCAACAATATCTGGAATTCTACTGAAAATATCATTGAATCTTATGTTTATATCAGCTAGTTTTATGTCAACATATGGTGGATTCCCCCCAAAAAATTATTTGTGGTTCTGTTTACGTTTCTGCGAAAATGTAAAAAAAAAACCGTGCCTATGTGATTGGCAAAATCAGTTTTCAGTGTGATCATTTCATTGCTGATTGTTGTCAAAATGTTGTTACTGAAATTTCCTTATCATCGACGTATTTTTTCGTTGCAGCATCAAAATCGGATTTTGGTGTTCTGAGATCAATGATGCCATTACTAATCATGTTGAGAAATACTCGCATTATACCACCGTTGATTAATACGTACTTAGAGTCTTGATCGTCGACGTATTTCTTCGTTGCAGCGTCATTATCTGCGGTTGGATTTCCAAGGCCTGTAATTTTATTTCGATTCATAATAATGCCCCCAGTGAAAAATCACCAACATTTTTAACACAATCGTTAAATGACTTACGGGAATCTTGTATTTTACCCTGATCTGTACAATTAACAATATTATCAAACAACCGGGGCATTAATTCGTACTAGTATATCTGGCAGTTGTACATTACTTGTCTTTAATCGTTCTTGTTTATCCTGAAAAACAACGACTTCATTTTGATCCATACTTGTAATATTTAATAAATCGTCAATCTCATTTCTGATTTGATCGAGGGTTGCATATTTAGATAAACCACCTTGCTGTAGAGCTTTATCACAAGCAGATCTTCCGTAAATATCTACCATTATATTTATCAATGTCTGTTTAAATGTGACAAGACAAGGTGGTATATTCATGCACGACTTTATGAGGTGGTTTTGTTGATTTTGATATAGCATCAAGTACATTAAGTACTTCACGACCACATATTGGTGGATCAGTTAATGTTTGTGTTAATAGAATTGAATACCAGATTGGAGTACAATTGCATGTTGCTAACATATTATAAATCGAACTTTTGTATCACCACCAAACGGAGACATGAAAAAAAATGATCTAAAAATAGACTAGGACTACATTCGTGGGTACTTAACCGGAATTTTTAATTGTGGCCTGATTCTATATACGTTTCAACCAATCCAATAAACTGAACATGTCGCCAAACGGCATGGGACCTGTGGGAGACCCATCCCTTAAGTTCCACGCCGGGAAATACCTCTCTCATGGCGAGCCAAGCAGCTGAAAATATTCAAAGAACATTTCATTAATCACATTGTTCATGTATGAAGCCATTCAATGTGAAAGGTAATAAAGTTGTCATGATAATAAAGTGTGATGTGATTATTTGTTGCAGGCATGCACTGTTAGCGTTGTTGGGTAATGTCCAGTTTTAAAGTTACATTATTGATATAATAAACATCTTACCTTTTTCGATGTCCAGGACGAATCCTTCTAACGATGCATAACCCAATCTTGACTGCAGATAACGAAACACCTTTAATCAAAGATTCGAAATAAGAGCAGTGTTCGTATTGCGTTGACCAGAATCAATTCTACGGAGCTTACATAACGTCATTTACCTTACATTCAACAATGACGCATCATTTAATTCTTGGAACGAAATACAGATGCTGAGAAAAACTGTAGAACTTATAGCATAGAGGTTGGCTCATGGAGATCACGACATAGTCTCATCATAAATAGTATATATTATGTTTCTGTTTCTTCTATCTATCACACATCTCTACAATAACATGCTGAAAATATCAATGAATTTTGTAACAGGTAGAGAGAAGGAAAGCTTTAACATGATATCTTACAGCTAGGTAGTCTGACTTCGTCTTCCGACTCATTACACTAAATACAAGCGGCAACTGCTTCTGTACACCATTCCTTTCGATGAAGGCATAGATGGACATGACCTGACCCAGTTGTCTGAATGGCTCACCAAGGACCTGAAAGATATATCCACACTTATTAAACAAATGGGCTTGAAGGCTATTACTTAGTGCTATTAAAAATTTAAAACCGACAAAATCTGGAGTTCAGCAATAACTGGTACTCGTACAGCAAATATTAATGCATACAATGTAAAGATTTACCTTAAATTTTCCATCCATGTACTACCGTTTCGCTTCTCGCAAAAGTCCTAACCAATATTTATTTGCTAGCAGAAAGTGTCGCTCCCCATCCACTCTGAAGTCTGCTACCAAGAAGTCGAAAGTGTTGATGAAGTCCTCATTCAGTTGTAAAATTAAAAGCAAATATATTATCAATATCACACGCTCTTTTTCGACAAGACATACACTTCATTATTATTTATAATTTTGCATTTCTTACACACTTTTACCACATATGAAAAACCAAGACTGAACACCAATAGCATTGTATGTTTCTGTGAAGATTCCTCCAGGATTGTATACGTTATCCCACTGTACTCGATCATCGTCTCACTCAAAACATCGTGCATTGACCTGAAATAAATATTTTTATGTAAGCAATCATACAAAATTGATGCAATTATGGTTTAAGGAAGTATAGCACTTGCACATGTTTCATGTTTGTATATGATTACTAAGGAGTTCAAAATCAAGTTTATAATAACATTTCACCTATTTTTGCAAATATTATTAGTATTACATGAATATACGTACTCTTCTTCAATAAGATTTACTGGACCGATGTTTCTGTCGCTGATGTGTCTTTGTCGGGAATGTGGATAATTGTTTTCGCACTGTATAGATCCACTGCAATTTCAGTTAACTTTGCTACATGAATATTATTCGACAACTCGCCAATACTTGGGATATATGAAATAAATCGAACGATAAAAACCATTCCATTTTCTATTTTCTTTGCACCAGATAATGAAAAGTGTTATTTTCATCGTATGTATCACGGCAACATGAGATTTATGGAAATATAAATAGTAAGGCAGTCGATGACCGAGTAGTTGAAAAAATCTACTGACAAATTAATTTAGCTCAACGCCACAGGATCGACTCCGTTATAAGAAGACAGGATGAAACTTTGCATGTGAGAAAGCTTGCTAATCGCATAGGTAGGTCGGTGGTTGTAGCTGGAAATATTCGGGCACATAACCCAACCCTCAATCCCTAAATTCCGCCAATAGCCAAATGAGGTTACCTTTAGATTAAAGATGCCATACTTACTAACTGCCATCACATCTATATTATCTTCCATAAAAACATACTTTGCAGAGAGATAAATCAAAATGTAATGATTAGATTCATGCACATGTTCAGAACTTGACAGTAGGGTACAGTGCGTTAAAGCTTTCGACGTTAATACAGCCGTGATCACAGGAACCTGTTGTTAACGATTAGGAATATTTATTAAATGCACAATTTGTTCGATAAACGATCAACATAAATAAAATATTGTTACGAATTTTTCAGCACCATTTTAAGTCAACCGCCATGAGTTTCATGAGAAATTAATCAACTCTATTTTTACGTGTTTATATATACAACATAAATGCATCACGAACACGATTTTACTGTTGTTTACATTACTACAAGTGTCAATAAAAATTTCTCGTATCGCTTTAGGAAGTTTAAACACTTATACTTAACTCTAAAAAAAAACGGGGTTTGTTGGCTCATCCTGGTCTTCATCTGATACAGCCGTGATCACGGGAACCTGTTGTTAACAATTAACGTATATTTATTAAATGCACAGTTTGCCTCAATAAACGGTTAAGTTTTCGATTCACACTCTATAGGACGTACGATTAAAATATGCAACGGTCAAATCCTTCGTAGAATATTTAAAGGATCAAATGAAGCTAAATATTGCCATCATTAGCAGAGAATTGTCTCAATTGTCTTAAATAAAGAGACTTCGCTTGAATAAAGCACAAAAGGCCGAATGATTAAAGCAGACTCAACTATAGCCGAAATCACAAGACCGAATCCACTCGGACCAACCCTAGGAGACGAGAAATATCTTACACGTGACCTTTTGTCACCATAAGGTATATGCGCATGAGCAACAACAGATAACAGGATGATTACAACATATAATACCTATATAACGGCAAAGTCTTTACTGGTGATAACTGATTCAGGTACTTCTGAATTTATTCGTATACTACTGTTATTACAACCCATTTATCTTAATTTTAATATTGTTTACCATAAATACCTGCGGTGTAAAATTTATCTCAACGACGCACAATTAAGTTTCTGGTAGTTATTGTTGCATCTTGTTTTACCATATTCGGTTTTCCGTACCGTCTGTCAATTTATTAAGATTTATAGAAAAGATAAGCAATCCGTATAATGGCGTATGTTCAATGTTTTTTGTGCTCAGGAAGTAAGGCCACGACAACATGCGATTACTTGTGACGTTTGTGGGTTTTGGCAACATCGCACGTACAACATTGGTAAGTACACTTTTAAATATATGCGCAAAGTTTCATATATAATAACAATAAGCTATAAATGTAATTTCCAATATTGCCAACAATATCAACCATATTTGATAACTTACATGCGTTTTACCCTTACAAATGGTTGTAGTTAGCCATAGCTTGCATACAATCTTAATGTTTAAAACACAGGCTTATGCACTAACTTATATATATATATATATATATATATATATATATATATATATATATATATATATATATATATATATATATATATATATAGAGAGAGAGAGAGAGAGAGAGAGAGAGAGAGAGAGAGAGAGAGAGAGAGAGAGAACGGTCCTTATTTTACGTTTTCTGATAAATTAAATAATCTTTTACATGAATAATTTATGTATCATTCATATTACTGTGGCTTTATCTTAGGATAAAAATTTTGAAGCTAATGACGTTCGATTACTCTGCCATACATATAATTGAAAAATTATAAATGATGATGAATGACATGTTATGAGTGAAGAAAGAGGCACAAGTACCAATACACCTAAAGTTTACAGATAATTGCTTGGGGTTGTTTAGTCGGGAGTGTCTCAGTCAAGAATCATTACAAACTGTTAAAATCGCAAGACACATCAAGCTTTGTTGAGCCCTGATTCACCGGAAAGAATTGTGATTGTATAGCCTTTTGTTTGCGTCTTAATTGTGATTATCAAAGTTTCCTAACATATTAAATAAATCTGAGACAAAAAACAGGTAGAGGAAGTGTTTAAAGTACAATGCAATCGCTGGTTTTTTTCTTCTCCTGATAATGGTACGCAATCTGCATAATCGGTAAGGGTTGGTAGTTTGCTATCTGTGCTTTATTTTTGCCTAGGTGTTAATCCTCACTGACCAGTATTCTGTTTTTGCAGCTCAGTGTTTTAGCAAAATAGTTAAAAATGTCTTTGACATAGAAATTAATAGGAATGGGTACTGTAGAAAAGATGTCTTCTTTTTCATCTTCTTCTTCTTCTTCTTCTTCTTCTTCTTCTTCTTCTTCTTCTTCTTCTTCTTCTTCTTCTTCTTCTTCTTCTTCTTCCTCTTCTTCTTCTTTTTCTTCTTCTTCTTCTTCTTCTTCTTCTTCTTCTTCTTCTTCTTCTTCTTCTTCTTCTTCTTCTTCTTCTTCTTCTTCTTCTTCCTCTTCTTCTTCTTTTTCTTCTTCTTCTTCTTCTTCTTCTTCTTCTTATTCTTATTATTATTATTATTATTATTATTATTATTATTATTATTATTATTATTATTATTCAATCTATCTTTTAAACGGTCCTTTTTAACTCGGACCTTTTCCGTCCAGGTCCTTTCTGCACCATTACTGACCTTTCTAGGCCTGGCTTGTTTTTTTTTTTTACCCAGGATATTTTGGTATCGGTCCGTTTTGACCCGTTACCGTTATATTAACCGAGTAAAATAAAAGGTTCAGTGACAGTTGGACTCAAAATATACACATGAGGATACATGCTGGAGAAAAACATTTAAATTTGAAGTATGTAACAAAATGTTTGGTGACAATGGAAATTTGAAAAGGCACATAAGGATACATGCTGGAGAAAAACCATTTGAATGTGAAGTGTGCACGAAAAGGTTTAGTGACCATGGACCTTTCAATCCGCACAAGATCATATATTATTATATGCTCATCTTTTTTCTCCGTTAACTGTTACATTGTCAGAATCGTGCAATATTCACCGATATTGAACACCGTCATACTGTATTCCGCGTGCAAAAGAACTATTTTCTAACGTAAACAATTTTTTTATGAATGAACTAAAGCAGATATTTCATGGACGGCCAAATACGAGCAAATGTTTCATAGACTTATACATACAGCTTTGGCACATTCCGTGTTTACGTTTTGATACAATGTTTCAGATTTAACTATATATAGACGCTATACAGGTTCCTCACAATAAAACAAAAAGTTATGCACATAAACTCTCTTCTTTCGCTGTTAATAAAAATGGCCAAAAATATACTTACAATTTTACATCCTGAATTTCCTTAAAAACTATACCTTAGTAAGACTGTAAATCTGAATTAGATGAGCCATGTCATGGGTTCGCAAGGTTGATTACACATTTTGAAATTGTACTGTAATTTCGAGTATATTCCAAGTGTAGTTTCATATCCTACTTACTGCACTCAAAATGAAATAAACATTAAAATTCCACATCTTTTCGATAATTGAAATGGAAAGGCTTCATAATTTTCCCACATTGTGATCTGAATCATACCATGACAGAAAAGAAACACGTATGCCGATGTCAACACAATTCAAAACATTAAATTGGCAGACGCTGCTGAAAACCGATGCAAGTCACTTTATGTAGATAAATCCAGACCATAATCAAAAGATTGCGTTGAATCGACAAAAATACCAAAACGTATTTCCAAAAATGGAAAAAGTTGTTGCAATGCGTATTCATTAACAATATTACTCCAAATTTCAATTTTAAGTAGAGCGAGCGCCATTTTCTTTCGAAACTTACGTCTAGGGCGCGACCAACTTCATATTTATCTAGGCGGAGGTATGCGCTCATTAATAATGTTTTGTAATGATCTATCAACACTTATGTATTAAATTCGGAATAAAGCATACAATTAGTTACTTTGTTTCTTTCAGTGTATTTTTGTTTATATATTTAAGCCTGGGAAAGAATAAGAAATGAGTATATAATAAAAAGGTTACTGTATTTGTATGGGAAAATGTGAACTCGTTTTATCGGAAGGATATACCTCACTCCCAAGGTCGTGCAGTATATCCATCCGAAAAACTCGTTCATAAAAATTTCCCATACAAATGCAGTAACCTAATTACAACGCTATATTATCGCGGGCTCTATATTATTGCGGCAAATGGAATTTTCCGATTAATTTTGGACACGCGTCGTCTAGCGGTTGTCTACGTATATAAAGCAGTTGCCAGTATGGACGCAAAGATCTAATAGCGTAATTTCCTCTAAAATGACAACATTTTAATAAGTTTACACTGAAAGAGAATGAAAATCACTTTTTTGTTAAGTGCATGAAATTACGTTGATCGCCGTAAACAAAACTCCAGTCAAACTTGCTATACCTGCATTGGATTTGATTACGAAATATATTCTGTGTATAGTCTCCTGTTTGGTGATTGTAGGTCATATCCTAATAGTGACATACATGTCATTTCAAGGTCATGGTTGCAATTTGATTTCATGGTAGCCATTATGGACCCAAACTGACACAACGCTGCTAATGAGCCTACTTATCCAACATAAATAGGAAAGTAATAATAGTTTAACTACTTTTGAAATTAGTAAAATTTCAATAATAATATTAATAACTGATTTATTTGTATATGTATAGATTTTTCTGCCCACTTTGCACTTAATTCAGACAAAGTGATACATATTTTTTTGATAATGTAATTATCATGGATTTCAACTTAGCTGACATTAGTGTACTCAATTTAGTCATTAAATACTTTATTTTGGTGACAATTTTCAGCCAGTGCAATCGTGGACGTTATATTTTATCACCAAGTTGAAATTCGTGTTTATTATAATAAGCAGCAGGGAGGGTGAACCCTACAAAATTTTGGCGGGAGAAGTTATAAGGAGGCGGGGGGGGGGGGGGGGGGGGCCTGAAGGTTTGGAGGGTTCCTTCAGAAAGGCGGAAAATAAGTGGGGTAGAATTTAAAATAAAACCTATTTTTCTATAGTTGTGGAGGTTAGGATTGTGAGCGGTTGAGGGTGTGTAGTTTATATGTGGATGTGGGAGGAATATGTGGGTTTGATATGGGGTGGGGGGGGGGTGTTAGTGGTGGTAGGGGTGGGGGGGTTTGAAGTGGGTGGGGTTATGGGGGTAGGATTTTAGAGTGATTGTTTGGTGTTGAATAAAGAAGATGAGAAGAAGTTGATAATTTAGGATGATGTGTGAGGTGGGTTATTTGGGGGGGGTTATTGTGTATGATGTTATGTGAGAAAGGTAGGGATAAGTAGGGATTTAGTTAATTTATGGGGAGTAATTAGTGTTGATGAGTTGATGGTTTGGTTAGTTTTGAAATTTGTTATGTGGAGGTTTTTTTTTTGGGGGGTTTGGTTTGATTGAATGGAAACGTTATAAAAATATTTGTTGGGAGATGTGTTGGTAGTAGCATGCTTATTTAAATTTGTGGTATGTGAGAGTTGATAGGGTGTTAGAGTGTGTGCGTGTGTACGTTGCTCTATGTGGTGTTGGGACGACCGCTAATTTGGCTACCGGTTGAAGGGTGGGGTCAAACATGACTTAACAGATACTACAGAGTTGTAATGATCTCATCCAAGTCTCCTACCAGATGGCTTCCACGAGATCTGGAGAATGGCGAAGACGTCTCCTCTTTAGTAACTATGGTGGCTGGGACTGAAAAAATCGGATGTACTTCGTAACAATGCTGATCATCCACAGATGGTGCTGTTAAATATGGTTTGTTCCATCTCATCCATCTCATTATTAAATTTAATAATAATTGTGTTTTACCCGATCCAGATGGACCTATTATAATCATTCATATTGAATTTGGTAATGCTGGATAGTGCTTTACTGGTTCTTGTTTTCGTGTCGCCGAGAAATCAATTATTGTATCCATATTATTAATAACATGCGTCTATATTGTTTTCGATGTAGCTCATCTACACTCACCGTTGGATTGACAACAATAATAACAAAAATAAACGACATGCATTAACAGGTAAATGTGTAAAATGTGGTACAAAAAATATAAATTTATCTCAGGGACAACAAAGATAGGTGGGGATATAGCCGCATCATTAGGAAAATTACCCGGGTTACCATGGGCTAAATATGTTGGTGAGAAACACCTCCCTGGATATAATTATTGTGGTTCTGGAACTCGACTTGATATCCGACTTGATGATCAAGATCAACCAAGACCAGGAGAGTATCCAGTAAATAAAATTGATCAAGCATGTCACATTCACGACGTTGCTTATAAAAATCCTGATTTGCAACAAAGGCATCTTGCAGATGTAAAATTGATTCATGCATTAAATTCTATACCCAATAAATCTGTTAGAGAGAAACTCGCTAGTTTTCTAATAAAATCCACTATGAAAAGTAAAATAATGTTAGGGGCTGGTAATTAATTATATAATTATTATAATGGAATCTATTTATTATAGTCCTTCAGGGTATTGGAGGGGTAAAGCAGCGATCACTAAACTTGCTAAAGCAGCAAAAGTTTCACATTCTGTTGCTGCAGCGTGGTTAGCACGACAGGCAATATGGCAAATTTATCTACCACCACCAAAAAAAATTCAATATGCACATTTTGATGTCAGTATTCCTAACGAAGTTCACTAAGCAGATATTTTGTTTTTACCACACGATACTATTAAAACACGTGGACGAAAGTCACGCACGTACAAATACGCATTAACTGTTGTTGATATTGCAAGTAGATATAAAGAAGTTGAACCATTATTAACAAAAACATCATTTGAAGTAGCATCTGCGTTTGAGCGAATTAATCAACGTGGTAATCTACAATGGCCACAGTTATTACAAGTAGATCCTGGCAAAGAATTTCTTGGTACAGTATCATTTTTGATGAAAAAGCATAATGTCAAAATCAGACGAGGGTATACTGAAATTCATTGTGATCAAGCAATCGTTGAACGATTTAATCGAACACTTGCTGAGCGGTTATTTGGATATCAATATGCGAAGGAAATATCTGATGATTTTAAGTCCGGTGAGAGATCTCGTGAATGAGTTGCAAGGTTACCAAGTGTGATATCTGCATTAAATAATGAAATTACTCGTGCAGCTTTCATGAAACCTTCTAATGCAATAACAAAAAAATATATACCCCGTAGCTATGAATACGGACAACGAGGTCAACAACCAGTATTAGGTAATGTGATTGTGAGATATTTATATGAACCAGGGGAGTTGGAGGGTGGCAAAAGACGAGCTACTGACCCTATTTGGAGTGTGACCACAAATACAATTTCTAGCGTGGTTAGATCTACTGGAAGACCACCCATATACAGACTAGATTCTACTGCCCCTCAACGTGGATTTGTACGTGAACAATTGCAAGTAATTCCTGCGGATACACAATTACCTCCTCGTTTACTTATGTAAATTAGCACTAGGGCGTCCAGCACCCAACGTCGGTTACATTCAAGACAGGTCAGCATCACCTTTTCACGTGTGTGACAAAGATCACTATTTATTCTGTCAACGGTAAATTGTCTTGGATTATTATTCGAATATTGCCATAACATTATTGTGTTACAACTTGCACAGTGATTATTCTGTAATTGTTTTAGTTTTATAATAAATTCAGTATCAATATCAAAGTCACGTTTATTTTTTTTTGTCACATTGTTTATAAGACGCTAATGTTTTCTTTATTACATCAGCGTCATTAGTAATCTCCTCAGTTATCAAATAATCTATAACAATTCTATGTAGTTGAGTTTTTCTTCTGACGCGAGATACTGCGAGATAGACTAAGTTTGACCATTCGATTCGATCATCTACAATCCAGATATTTGTATTAGATATAGTTAATCTCCGTGACGAATGAATCGTTATAGCGTATCCTAACGTCCACGGTGATTTTTCCATACTCAATGCGCTATCAACATAATTGATATCTATCAAAATAATATCATTCAATACTAGATTTTGTACTCGGGAATCTCCACCAGGAATTTTAACATCAATCAATATTCTGTCGTCGAGTATCTGATGGACGATAACATAATGGTACAGGTAGATGTGAAAATTTTTCTTTATATAGCGTAAATAATTTCCTTTGCAATTCATCACGAACTATCTTTCTACTTGCGACTATCAAATCAGTAGGTCTCCATAAAATCCAAAAATTATTCATGGTCGTTTCTGTAATTATCTCACGCATTATTTCACATTGTATTTTATCTGACTGTAATCTGATTAATCTTTTAAGTTTTTTCAGCGGTTCATCAATAGCTCTATGATCATCATATATTTCTTCATAATAATCTATATTATTCTTTAGCCCTTCATGTGGAGACTGTCCAACAAAAGGTGGTGGTTGACCATGATCACCACACATAATCACAGCAGTATTTTTTGTTAATAGCCATTCAAGGAATATTTTTAGTGTTTCTAACGACACCGTACATATTTCGTCCCATATAATATACTTAGGTATATATTTCTCACCCATTCGCTCAGGAGTCCACGTATCTCCACACCATCTAAAAAAACTATGACAGGTGCAAGTTTCGACACCTCGTTCTTTTATCTCTCTGGCTAGTTTATGTGTAGGTGTCAAAACAATCATATCTGAATTGTTGTTCATAAATAATTTAATCACACGAGTTGTTTTACCTGACCCTCCACACCCATTAAGATAAACGGTCTTATATCTAGCCACAGGATCATACACATATGGTGCAAATGATTCTAATATTTGATTATTATTTCTGTAATATATTTCCTTAATTTCAACGTCAGAAAATTCAAAATAACTAAGTATATTTTCTTGCTTTATCCTCCATGTCCCCCACTCACCATTACCAAGTAGCGGATTTAATGAATCCTTATATTTTTTATGTATATAAAATGAAATCGTAGCAACTCTAACAGCGTAACGAGGAAATTTATTTATCATAGACAGTAAATTTATAGAAACATAAGCTAGCATCGAAGATCTTAAATGAGTAAACTGAGGTGAATCGCCCTCAATATAGCTAACAATAGTACCTAGTTTGGTCCCATCCGATAAATAAGCATTACTTCGGCTTATAAATGTGTTTTTCTCCGTTGTATCATTAATTATAAAATCTAACTCAGTATCGTCCATAATCAATCTTGTACAGTGTCGTTTATGACCGTATGAACTACCCTGAGTAAATTTACCAATTATCTTTCTACCAAGATCTTTTCCACGCTTCTCATCATGTTCATCCCTGCATTTACGTATATTATTAGTAATTTTAATAATGTCATCTTCGGCAAGATCAGGAAATTCTTTCCTGGCATCATCAATATTAAATCTATCAGGTTCTGGTAACCAAACTTGTTTTTGTGCATTATAGGATATAATCGCTTCATTAACTTTTAACGATATTAATATTCCAACATCAAGCATATATCTTAATAATACTATTGGAGCCCAACATTTTTCTAAAAAGTGTTTACCAAACCAAATATAAGTAATCGGATGGAGATCTTTTGCGAACTCAAATGATTCTACATATGCAAATCCTGTTATGTCAAAATCTGGTAAGGGTCCATTTATTGAAACTCTGGTCGTGTCATGTGTGGGGTGTCCGAATCTGTTAAAATATTTAGAACACTCACCATATCCAAGAAAACTCCCAGGGTAACATGCAGCCATATCGACTAATATAACATCATCATACTCGTATTTAGTATTCCATAATCCACCGTGCCCATATTCTATGCAACTTTTTTGTATATCCTCAATAAATTCTGATCGTGTAGGTTTCCATAAATTTTTTTCCTGAGCGAAATGGGCCGCTACCGCTGGTACGGTAAAACAATTATTCCGTAGTTGTCTAACTTTGATCTCGTCAGAAGTATATTTTAGTGCAAGATATCTCATTTCTTCATAAACAAATTCTGTACGATAAATATCACCATTTGGTCATACAAATTGATCATGACAATCGTGTTCCCAACTCTGAAATAACCAAATAGATACAGGATCATTTTTACTGATATTTTTAATAAAATCAAATATATGACCATTATAAAATTTAATCATTCTGTCTCGTGGAAATATAATTACTGCATCAGTCCATACATGTGCATTATGATCAATAATCGTTATAGGGTTTCCATTTCTTATATATTTTGGTTTGTATAATATCTCTCCTGTTAGTGTTTTTACTGTTATTGGAAATCTTAATAACTTTTCTAGCTTAGCAACATCCTTAATAGATGCACCAGAATTTTTAACCCCATTCACATATTTTTTTGCGACTTAAATCTGTTAAGCCATTACCACGCATCGCATTTGTAATATGTTCAATAATGCGTTCAGCCACGCAATGTATATTTAATTCAGACATTTTCATCGGTTTGTGATCTTCAAAATTAGGTTTATCATTCAGTAAAAACAATCCATATACCACAGCAGTAACTGGATATCCTCGCTCAAAATACGGTCTATCAATACCAGTCAGTATTCCAGGTTTGGATTTGTTACTTAATAATATCATTTTATTATTTCCAAACTGTATATGAATAGGAGTTCTTTTGTCACGAAAAATCCAAATATTATCGTCTGTATTCACAATAAATTTTATTAAAATAAGATATTTTTGATTATCAAGGTGGCTAATAATTACTTCTGCTCGTTTGTCGTTCATCACATTAATAACTTTTCCAACTCTAAAAGTTGACCAAACATGCACAGCACCATCTTCTCGAAATTCCATTTTGGCCTCACGGATACGTTTAGTTATATCTACATTTATTGAAGCTAGATCTTTCATCGAAACACTAAATTTATATCCTAATAGTCTGTCAAGATCAAATTTAGTAGCGGATGGTTCAATTGTTGATAATTCTTCCATTATTATAATTAAGACAAATATTATATTCAAATTGAAATTTAGTAAATATAAATAAATGATTCAAACAGAAAAGAAATGTGTTTGGTTAAAAATTAGACATATTTCTTATTGTAATGAATCATGTGTAAACAAATACTGCGGTTACCATATGCAAAGTATCAGACATGGAAGTACTGGACCAAAACCATGCATTCAATGTGGTCTTGGATTTAGAAGAAAAACGCAATTATGTGAAAATTGCGGCGGTAAAAAATATAGAGAGCTTAAACGATATTATGACAAAAAAAAGATACATCGACAGGTAAATCTCCTATAAAAACAGAAAATGATTATCTAACCAGATTTCAAAAATAATGATGTAAACAAATAAATATTATATACAAATGGAACAAAAAGAATTTGTGAGACATCCAATATATATGAATTACAAGGCATCCAGAGATGGTGTTTTTAGACACTGTAGACTAAAGAAACCACTCGGTAATCTTAATAATAATGGTTATTTTAAATTTAATATTGGTGGAAAAAATTATTATTGTCATAAATTTATATTCGAATGTCATTTTGGGATTGTTAAAGATGGACTTGTTAATCATTGAGATGGAAATCCCCACAATAACCATCTAACTAACTTAGAATCAATTACACAAAGCCAAAATTGTAAGTTCGGAAATACAGGAAAATGTAAGATATTTGGAAATAGGGCCATTAAATCCATAAATATAGAAACAATCCAAGAATTAACTTTTCCATCAATAAGTGCAGCGGGTATATATTTTAATATTTATCCACGATCGGTACAATCTGTCGCAAATAAAATAAATAAATCTGCATATTCAAAAAAATATGACCAAAGAATTATATTTGAGTATGTATAATAACTATCCATGTTACTTTATATCAATTTTGCCAATTTAAAAAAAAAATGATTTAAACAAATAAATATTATATAATGGAACAAAAAGAATTTGTGAAACGTCCAATATATATCAATTTTGAGGAATATATAATGAAGCAGAAAGGGGTTATGAGAACCCAATATATACCAATTACGAGGCATCCAGAGATGGTGTTATTAGACATTGTAGACGAAAGAAACCACTCGGTTATCTTAATAAGTCTGGTTATTTTGAATTTAGTATGTACGAAAATAACCAGCCTTATTATTCACACAGGTTTATATACGAATGTTTTCATAGGAAAATCAAAGATGGATTTATTATTGATCATATTGATGGAAATCCTCGAAATAACGAAATTTCTAACCTACAAGCTATTACGCCGAGTCAGAATTCTGAACGAGGAAAATGTAGGATATTTGGAAAGAGGGCGATTAAATCCATAAATATAGAAACAAACCAAGAAATATATTTTAAATCAATAAACGCAGCAGCCAAATATTTCAGCATTGATCCTCAATTGTTACAATCTGTCGCAAAGAAAATACATATTTCTGCATATTCAAAATCTTATAATCATATGATTAAATTCGAGTATATATAATATCTATCTATTTTATTTTATATCAATCTTACTAAGGGTTTTGTTAGGTTATAATCACATCTATATGGATACACCTTCATTATCGCTTTCTTCAGTTTTATTATCATTTATTACAGAATCAAATAGCATAATCTTTCTCAATTGCATCACACGATTGTCTATCATTTTTTTCTTTCATATTCTTGAGATAATGAGCTTTTTATTTTTTCGATTGAACCCACAAGAGGCACAAATAGTTTTACTTGTGTGTCGTTCACCAATTGTAAAGATTCTAACATAGAATTATAAACTGACTTTATGAATCTGTAACTGGAAGATAATGTGAATTTATTCTGAAATTTTCTTTGTTGTAACGTTTCAAACTCACACAAAAATTTTTCAGCATCAAGACCTTCAGATAATTGAATTCCGTCATGTTTTAATTTTAAAATAGCAGAAACAATAGCTTTGATATTTTCAATGTTCATTATATATATATATATATATATATATATATATATATATATATATATATATATATATATATATATATATATATATATATATATATATATATTTTGATTAAAATAAAAAAATAATATTAAATTGAATTAACCAAAAATATCTTCAGAAATTTGTAGATTTTCTAGGATTCACATGAATTATTTATAAAAAAATCTGAAATTAGGCCCAAAAACAAAATAAAATATTAATATTATTACGCTAGCAAACAAAAATTAAAATAAATTATTATTTATGTTAAAATCTGTAAATATTTCAGAAATCTGTAGATTTTCTAAGTGTTTATTTGTCTGTCTGTTTAGAAACCAAACATACGGTTAGCTCCCTTACCGGTTGTTTATATACCTACTGACCTTGGATGACGTAATATTACCTATGTATACAGACGTAATTGAATCCTTTTTGTATAGTGTGGTAAGTTAATCTACAGCAAAGCGTGCTGCATTGGTCTGGTGAATTAAATAGCTTGAAGTAGACAGGTTTAAACAGTTACCTTTATAAACATACCCCGTTGATGTATTTTAGCTGCAGACTGCACAAACAGTACTTCAATTTAATGAATTACACTCTCTCTCAGTGTATACAGATCTGGGTTATTCAAACGCGTTAATCGATCTCCGGTATGGGTTATTTCCCATTTTTATGCTTGTAATTTTATTTATATATTTTAGTAAGATTCATACACATAAATTTATAAATGCTTGTAATATTATTTATATATTTTAGTAAGATTAATATACATAACTATCTTAATAAAATTATATTTGTTAAACCATTAAAGTAATAATTAAAACTGTTATATTCATCGAACGCAGCATGGTGTAGAGGTAGATCGTTGGACCCAAATCTGTACATCTGTGGTTCGATTCCAGATTTTGCCAAAATGGATTTGGTCCAGGGGATGCCTTTTATATATATAATTGGGGGGCGGGGCGCACCTCAGGTTTCGATAAATATCTCACTGTGTCAGCCACGTGAGTACATTTTTGTGTACCCACAGGGTTTTCACAGGGGTTTTATTTATCGAAACCACAATGCAATGCGTCGCCCTAAAATAATCAGTAGCATGCCTTGAGCTCTCTTCCCCTATGGAGAACCCCCAAAATAACACATTCCAGAAAGGAATGCTAGCCAAAAGAAACAGTATTATGAATTGCCGCATAATAAGTCATAAGAGAGACAAACATGTTAGGACTTCATAAAAGACACAAAGGCTATCAGGTGTTCCAATGAAGGGTAATCGCTAGGATCGCTACTGATTTTTTTTTGACAAAAATCAGACAAATATATATAATAAATAATGAATATATTTATCAGAAATCTAAAAATATAAAATATAAAAATCAGACAATATATAAAATTAAAAATAATAATGAATATCTTTATCAGAAATATAAAAATATAAAATATAAAAATCAGACAATATATATAATAAAAAATAATATTTATCAGAAATATAAAAATAAAAAATATAAAAATCAGACAATATATATAATTAAAAATAATATTTATCAAAAATATAAAAATATAAAATATAAAAAACAGACAATATATATATATATGTGTATATATATATATATATATATATATATATATATATATATATATATATATATATATATATATATATATACATATATATACATATTTATATATATATATATATATATATATATATATATATATATATATATATATATATATATATATATATATATATATATATATATATATATATATATATATATATATATTGTCTGATTTTTATATTTCTGATAAATATTGTTTTTAATTATATATATGTATTATGTATATATTATATGTATATATTATATATATATATATAATTAAAAATATATAATAAATAATGAGTATTAATGAACCTCACTCAACAAAAATTGCTCGCCAGCGTTTAGAGGCAATTGAAAAATATTTACCTATCCGTGATGCTGTCAAACAACAATTGCAACAACGTCAGGAAAGTCAAGTTGAATTTGCAGAGGATACAAAACAATTATTTAAACCGATAACAGATACCACTAAAGATATTCAACCTGTGTAGATCAAACAGCTAAAGCAATTCAGAAAATAGAAAAAAAGAACCAAAAAAACCAAAAAAATGCCCGAAAAACTTCCAGCAGCAATAGCTGATGCAAAGCCAGACCTAGAAATGGCTGAAGATGCAGACCAAGCTTTTGCTGAAATAGGTGATCTATCTAACATAGGTTATAAATTTGGTGTAGATTTTATTGCTGATATTAAAAGCGTTAAAAATGTAGAGGATTTGGCTGCGTTTGCTGTGGAAAGTTTTAGTGATAGAAAAAAGTTTTTAAAACCTGAATATGCTGATAAATTTGTAAGTCATGATAATTGGAACAAATGGATATTTCGTATACACTATAACGCTATTCGGGTTAGAAATAGTGATCCTAATTATATACAGTATATACAGTATATTAAATTTATACAAAAAAAAACCAAAGCAACAACAAACGCCATCACATCAGTTACCACAAACCCCAAAACCACCAAAGCAACTACAAACACCAAAACAACTAGAACAACAACGACAATCATCACCGCCATCAATACGACAAATATTACAGAATACACAACAACAAAAATTATTGTCACAATCTCGAAAAACACAACCAACCCAAATAAAAAGTGAAGAAGGGCCGGGGTCGGATACCTCTTTCGGAAGTGGTCTTATTACTCAGTGTCCTAACAGCGTCCTTGCTGATGTTGAACGACTAGAAATTCTGATTGGAGGAAAACGAGCTGGTAATAATTCCACAGAAATTATTAATGAAGCAGCAGATATTTGTAAAAGATTATTTAGTGGCGGTATTATGGATATTGATGTGTATCAGTCTCTCATTAATGAAATTGCCGATGATTATTATAGTGACTTAAACGCAGTGACTAAGTCACAGAGATTAGATGCAATTAGTGATAAAGTTAATTAATAATAAAATGATAATACACAATGCTCAACGTGGACCAATCATGGTCAGGGTAATTAATTCTCGAATACCGATTTACAGGGCAACCTACGGAGATGGGTTAGGAGATATTGTTCAGGGTTTGTTTAGAAGGATAGCCCCAAAAGCAATACCAATTACAAAGCAGCTGGGTATGAAAGCTATTGATGTTGTTCGTGAAAAAAGTATAGGTGTTGCTGGTAACCTTGCTAGTAAAGCATTCTCGACGATTAAAGATAGACTAGCGCAATTAATACGTAGACCACAACCTGTCCGATCTCAGTCGGTGAAATTGCCCAGTACTGAAGTGATACCCGCAAGTGTAAGTAAAATAATAAATCAAGCGGCTAATCAAAAACTAGCAGCAATGGCGATGCCATCTATGGCTGATATACCCTTTTCAGAAAAAGAGAGAAACATAACCGCTAGTCTGATAGCAGGAATTGGTCTCACTTCCCGAAGTGGTCTTCGTTTTAGAGGATAATAATTATAATAAATATGTTCAAGCGTATGAGTGACCCCGCGTTTGACATGGACGCACCAGTTCTCAAAGATGAGTCTATACACGATTATCAGTATTATTCTTATGAAGCACGAATTCCAAATCAACGAGGAAGAATTGAACTTCAGGTTCATGATACAAGTAGATATTTTCTGCCCTCAGAAGCTTTTACTGAAGTCGAAGGTGAAATATTAAAAACCAATAATACTGAATATGCAGCCGAAATTAGTTTTGGTTTTGTTAATAATGGTATTATGGCGTTGTTTGATAGCGCTACATACATGATTGACGGAAAAAATATTGAATCAATTCAAAAATATGTTGACGTAGCTACAACCATACTTGGTCTTGCCAGATACAGCGACGATTATTCAAGATCAGCTGGTCCATCAATGATGTTCGCAAAGGATATAACTGATTTTCCAGAAAATAGACAGTATAATTTAATACAAACATCGCGGGATACTGCATCCGATCCACAACCAGCAGGAATGATAGCCCGGCCTGCTGCTGCATTTCCGTTATTACATAGCGTTAATATAAATTTCAACTTAGGATTTACAACACGTCGAGCGATGTTAAAAGGAAATAGAAGAATATTTTCATGTGCAATTCCACTATCACATATTTTTGGATTTTGTAGAAATGTCAGAAAAGTCATTTTCGGAGCCAAACATACAGTTGTAATAGTACGAAAAGCTGCAGATGATGATGCAATATGGAGACCCGCTGGTGATGCTGGTATGGTAATTCTTACAAAACTTAGTCTCTGGATGTCAGTATTGATCCCATCAATATCTGAAGAACAACGATTATTATCTTTTATGAGTCAAGGCCGTAAATCAATGCTATCATGGCTGACAATGACTACAGATGCTATCCAGAGTAATATTAACGGTTTATTTGCATGGCAGATAGCCTCTCAGCAAGGTGTTTCTACACCAAGACACATATTTATTGTATTATAAAATGCTGCACGAGTAAATGACCAAACGCGTAGTATTATGATATTTGATAAACTCGGTGTTTCTGAGGTTTCGTTAAGGATAAATGGACATCAAGAACCATCCGAGGATATATTACTTAATTTTGATCAAAATCATGTAGCACGTGCATATCATCGTCTTATGTCGTTCATGAGCCGTGATCAAAATGTTGATACTGGATTACAAATATCTCAGTTAGATTTTACATCCTTGTATCCTATTTATTATTTTTCGCCCGAACATTTAGATTTGACCAAACAATCAGCAGTAGATATACATTTTCGAGCTAGTGTTAATAGAGGAGTTAATAATAATTATAGAGCAATTGCTGTTATACTTATCGATAAATCAATGCTCATAGAAGGTGTTGGTGGACGAAAGAGAGTCGTTGATGCTCAAGTAGAAAATATGTAATGTGTAATTAGATCATTTATCATTATTAAAATGTCATATAATCACGTTAATGTTACCCTGACTCCTGGCCAGATCAAAAGACTGCAATCAGCATCAAATAATAACTGTGGAATAACAATATCATTAAAAAAGGAACACATGAGTGGTTCAAATAAATTATCGTTAACTGATCGTCAATTCAAAAATTTTAATAAAGCAAAAAAAAAATCAAATAAAGGTGTCAAATTTGATCTTTCTGTGGCAGCTATTAAGAATACTTTTAAAACTGGTGGTATATTTCCCCTTCTCGCAGCTATACCAGCACTAATAGCCGCTGCAGCCCCAGCTGTTGCAAAAGCAGCTGCATTAGGCGCCGTTGGAACAGCCGCTGGAATGGCATTAAAGAAAGCGACCGGACAGGGAATAAAACGAACATCTAGAAAAAAAGGGAAAAGGTCTCAGATTACCAGGGGCCGCACCTTCGTGGTACGGAAAAGGCCTAAGACTTCCAGGGATAGTTTACTAATCTCGCCTATTTCTAATTTTGATTTACTCGATACTGTTAAAAAATTAAAAATAAAAAACTTTAGAGGTGTTTTTATGCGCGATCAATTACCAAAACAACCAAGCAATACTGAAACAGGTATTATAAATCTCGATCAAAATTCTGGACCAGGTACCCATTGGGTGGCGTATGCAATTGATCCACGTGGAATTTTTTATTTTGATTCATATGGATTAGCGCCACCAAAAGAATTTATTCATTATGTCAGTAATAATACTGCACCAATCTGGTATTCAACGTTACCTACACAAACATTAACCGATCCACCAATATGTGGTCGAGAAGTACTTAGTGTACTTGATGCTATATCCGTGGCACCGCAAGGAAAACCACCTCATAAAGTCGTGCATGAATATACCATGATGTCACATTTAAATAGACATCAGTAAATATAATGGTAGATATTTACGGAAGATCTGCTCGTGGTAAAACTCAACAACAAGGTGATTTATCTAAATATGCAACCCTTGATCAACTTAGACATGAGATTGATTTATTAAATATTGCATATGTGGATCAAAATGAAGTGGTTATTTTTCAGGACAAACAAGGACAATTAAAGACAAGCAATATACGACTACCAGACGTACTTACACGAATTCATACTGCAGTTGATGATAATATCGTTACTTTTACTAATCAAGGTAAAATACAGGATTCCGGTAAATCATTTAATGATTTTGTTAAAAAAGCTGGCGGTGAATTTAGTGGAGATGTTATTATGAACAAAAATAAAATTACAGATCTTGGTATTCCAACTTCAGATAATGATGCTACAACAAAAAAAATACGTCGATGATAAACAGACTCCAATCATTAATGAAATAGCCAAAATCGAAACTGAATTTGCCGGTCACGTGAACATGTTTTTGAGTTTTCGCGAAAACATAAACAGAATTAATAACGAATTTTTTGGAAAGCCACCAAATGTTAATATAAAACTTACTGATATTAATACAAAACTTAATGATATTATTGTAGGAATTCCTGATATTGTTAAAAAAAAATAGACCTGATTAAATTTCCTCACGATCAGATTAAAAATATTGTGTATACTGTTGCTTCTGGGTCTGGTACATGGACACCAGAAAATAAAACCATTAAATATACAGCAAAAATCGCTGGTATATATAGGATATCCGTACTTAGCGGTGTAGATTTTATAATATACACTTACTCTCCATCAACTGGTAATATTTCTAGAATTATATCCGTAAAATTAGATAAAGATTCCGAGATAACATTTACGCTGGAATCGTCTGATAAACATTCGGACTCAGTTGGTTACTGGTGGTATTTGGAATTTGTAACTCAATTAACTACTTAACATCATAGTATAATGGATCAAATAACTATCGACGTTCAACGTCACAGATATAATCAAGCATGTGAATGCCTGACCAAACTAAAAAATATCATCGACCATTATACAATAAAAATAAAAAAATATCGTAGACGTATGGTCGTTATTGATATAATTGTGTATTCAGTTTCTGCTATTGTTGCTGGATCCGGATTAATATTATCAACATTAACGAAGACAGCTCCAGCAATTATAACAATTATTGTTCCAACTTCAACGACTATAGCAGGTATTTTTAATATTATTGCTAAAAAAATAGCTACAAGTGCGAATGATAAATTGCGCGAGTATATGATAAAATTACACAAAGCAACAGCAACATACTCTAAACTATCTGGATATATTTCCACGTATCTCAGAGATGGTAAAATATCTGATGAGGAGTTCGTAACGATAATTAAAACCTACGATGAAGCATTCAAAATTGTTAGTGATTCTGCTGACAAAATAAATGGAGAATTAAACAATAATAATAACAATAATGTCAGCAACTGAGTCGAGAGAGTTGTTGCAGCAGATCGTCGCTAATACAACTCCTTTAAAAACTACTATGATATCGATAAGTTCGACCAATCCTGAATTTAGTGTTAACTTTCCAACTGCAATTCCAAAAAAAGAGATAGCATTAGCTCAGTTACGTGTTTATTATAGCTGGCCTAATATTAGATCAAAACCATTTGGTGGACAACAACCAAATAATTCATTAGTATTCGCAAATAAAAATAAATCTGATGGAACTCCCGATTGTCAAGTTGTTAGTATTCCAACTGGCAGTTATCAGTTAGAACAGATTAATGAGGACTTTCAGCGCAGAATTAAGTCATTAACCGGGAAAGAGTCTAAAATAGCAATTACTGTTTACGAACCAACATTATCGTCAGTGATTGAAATAAATTCTCCTGATTATGCTGTAGATATTTATCAAAGTTCGATTAGATCAGTATTAGGTTGGCCTGAAGTCGCGCCAGATTATCAAGTTCCACCAGAACCACAGCGATCCGATTTCAATATAGATGTTAAGAAATTTATACAACTTCCAGAATATAGAAACAAAGTTCCATTTACGGAGAGCACTACAGTAAGTGCTTATCGTAATTATATACATCATACTTATTTTATAAGTTTCATTCAAAGTAGGAGTGGTTTAGCAAGAATATCGACACTTGATGTTGAGCAAATTAACTCATTATCAAGACCGATTAAATCTGAACACGAACACGTGTTTAATAATCTTAAAAATTTACTTTCCAGCATCAATACTTTTTATAACGATGATTTAAAAAATCAAATAATTGAAACAATACAACATCTAAATCAAGTTGTTGCAGACTTAGAATCTGTAAATAAGGCTATTGTTGACAGAGAGAAAATAATAAATGTGCCGGCAGATAGATCTTCTAGCTCTTATATAGTTAATGAAGATGACCAAATCCAACGTGTAAGTCATAAGCGATTATTTAAGACAGTATTTATGAAATATTACGGAATCACCGAAGAACAACTACCAACATTTATAATACCCGGATTTGACTCCGAGGAGCTAAAAAAAAATCAGTTACTGATCTTATTGATGAACACTTTAAAAGAATATGTAATTCCTAAAAAAAATTAATTCTACCCCCAGCAATTCTCAAATATAATAATGATCCATATGGAACAGGTCGTCATATCTCACCTAATATTGTTAATATAACATCCACCATCGCACTGAATCTAGTTTGCGATATAATTGATAATAGCTACCATTTTGACCTCTCTAAGTCTAATCAGGCTCAGCAGGGGTATATATTATATTCATCTAGTATCCAATCCCCTCCGGGCTGGCTGATTGTATCTGAGCCAATAAATCAAGTCTACCCGCGTGTACATAATCCGTTTTTGTGAAGAATGAATTTCAAACTCACAAATCAAGATGGTAATATTGTGGACCTGCGCGGAGAGACGTTATATATTAATTTATATATACGATCCTAGATTGGTCTAGATAAAATATTTGGTTAGTTCCCCTTGACTATCTGTTTATGAACTGTATATCTGTTTAAAAACCCAAATCGATTGTTAAAAGTCCCGATATTAATATCCTGACAGTCAGGTGACAAAGTCAGGTGACAAAGTCAGGAGCAGCAGGGAGGGTGAACCTCTACAAAATTTTTGCTCAAGTTTTTAACGTAAAAAATAGTTCAATAAAATCAGGATAAAAAAAAGTCAATAATATTATAACAAAACTGAGCTAACCTCATGTGGTTTATTATGTGGTTTATAACCGTCCATACGGTAATATAAAAGTTAGATATTTTGGTTTTGGGTTATTGACCATTTTTTTCAGCCTCTGTAGGAACCCTTATTTCAGGTTAATTTCAAAAGCAAAAATTTTGTAGGGTTCACCCTCCCAGCTGCTTAATATGTGCGTGCTAGCATACATAATTTATGTTAATACCGCGATAATATACTGTAGAGTTGTTCCCCCATGGCACGGTAAACTTTGTCAGCCGCCCAATGCGGTTTTATTTACATTAACGCGTAGGGATTGACCAATATCTTTTATAGAAATAGCTTGAGGGAAAATCGGAAAAACTTTACAATTTGTAACTTAGCAGCAATAACACATCGGTTTTATTATGCACTGATAACAGCATTATGTACCGCGATAATACAGCATCCCAGGCTACACACGGGAGGAAACCCATCTATACATAAAATGTCAAATAAAATGTTTAGTGCCAGTGGAGATTTGAAGCAGCAAACAAGAATGCATACTGGAGAAAAGCCATATAAATGTGAAATTTGCAACAAAAGGTTTAGTAGGTGTGCATATTTGAATCGGCACTGGAGGGTACATACTGGAGAAAAACCATTTAAATGTGAAGCCTGTGATAAAATGTTTGGTGACAGTGGAAATTTGAATCGGCACATGAGGATACATACTGGAGAAAAGCCATATAAATGTGAAGTTTGTAATAAACGGTTTAGTGAGAATGGATCTTTGAATCGGCACATGAGGCTACATACTGGAGAAAAACCATATGAATGTGAAATGTGCACTAAAAGGTTTAGTTCAAGTGGAGATTTGATTCGGCACATGAGGCTACATACTGGAGAAAAACCATATGAATGTGAAGTGTGCACTAAAAGGTTTAGTGAGAATGGACCTTTAAATGTGCATATGATTATACATACTGGAGAAAAACCATTCAAGTGTGAAATATGTAATAAAAGGTTTAGTAGAAGTGGAGATTTGAAGCAGCACGTGAAGATACATACTGGGGAAAAACCACATAAATGTGAAGTTTGTAATAAACGATTTAGTGAAAGTGGACGTTTGAATAAGCACATGAGGATACATACAGGAGAAAAACCATTTAAATGTAAAATTTGTAATAAAAGGTTTACTGAAAGTGGACATTTGAATCGGCACCTGAGAGTACATACTGGAGAAAAACCATTTAGTTGCGAAGTATGCATTAAAAGGTTTAGTTCAAGTGGAGATTTGATTCAGCACATGAGGATACATACTGGAGAAAAACCATATGAATGTGAAGTGTGCACTAAAAGGTTTAGTGAGAATGGACCTTTAAATGTGCATATGATTATACATACTGGAGAAAAACCATTCAAGTGTGAAATATGTAATAAAAGGTTTAGTAGAAGTGGAGATTTGAAGCAGCACGTGAAGATACATACTGGGGAAAAACCACATAAATGTGAAGTTTGTAATAAACGATTTAGTGAGAGTGGACGTTTGAATAACCACATGAGGATACATACAGGAGAAAAACCATTTAAATGTAAAATTTGTAATAAAAGGTTTACTGAAAGTGGACATTTGAATCAGCACCTGAGAGTACATACTGGAGAAAAACCATTTAGTTGCGAAGTATGCATTAAAAGGTTTAGTTCAAGTGGAGATTTGATTCGGCACATGAGGATACATACTGGAGAAAAACCATTTAAATGTGAAGCATGTAATAAAATGTATACTGACAGTCGTCACGTGAAACAGCATATGAGGATACATACTAGAGAAAAATCATTTAAGTGTGATGCATGTAATAAAATGTTTAGTAGGGATGAAAATCTACTAATGCATATGAGGATACATACTGAAGAAAAACCATTAAAAATGTGAAGTATATAATAAAAGGATACATACTAAGGAAAAACCATTTAAAATGTGAAGTATGTAATCAAAATATACATACTAAAGAAAAACCATTAAAAATGTGAAGTATATAATAAAAGGATACATACTAAGGAAAAACCATTTAAAATGTGAAGTATGTAATAAAAGGATACGTACTAAAGAAAAACCATTAAAAATGTGAAGTATATAATAAAAGGATACATACTAAAGAAAAACCATTAAAAATGTGAAGTATATAATAAAAGTATACATACTAAGGAAAAACCATTTAAAATGTGAAGTATGTAATCAAAGGATACATACTAAAGAAAAACCATTAAAAATGTGAAGTATATAATAAAAGGATACATACTAAGGAAAAACCATTTAAAATGTGAAGTATGTAATAAAAGGATACGTACTAAAGAAAAACCATTAAAAATGTGAAGTATGTAATTAAAGGATACATACTAAAGAAAAACCATTTAAAATATGAAGTATGTAATAAAAGGCTACATACTAAAGAAAAACCATTTAAAATGTGAAGTACATAATAAAAGGTTTAGTGACAGTGGACATTTGAACCAGCATATATAGGATACATTATTGGAAAAAATCATATAAATGTGAAGTGTTATAAAATATTTAGTAACAGTGAATATCTGAAGAAGCACGAGGGGATTCATAGGTAATTTTACACTTGAGATACAAAATGACACTTGGAATATACAGGGAAATTTACAATAGACCATAGGTAATTTTACACTTGAAATACAAAATGACACTTGGAATATACAGGGAAATTAACTATAGACCATAGGCAATTTTACACTTGAGATACAAGATGACACTTGGAATATACAGGGAAATTAACAATAGACCATAGGTTTAACATAAATACAGTACAAGACTATAGGTATTGTCAAAAGTGGATGGTATTATTAAAGATAATGGTGTGATTTACTTCTTTTATCTTTATATGTATGGTTTTTTGTGTACTGGGTTTAATGTCATATTTCAATGTATGATAGGTTATTCTAGATGGCAAGTATAACTGTTTGACAAAGATCCTAATAAGAAGCACCAACCCACTAGAAGGTACTGGCAAGCTTTCTCACATAGACATTAGTTGGCAGTGATGGAAAAATTTGAGCTAAATCTCCTATAGTATCCAGTTATACCTAAAAATAGAATCAGACTGGGGTTTGATTGATTCCTTTGCTAAAATAATTTTTGTTTTAATATGAATTCTAACAAAATCTAATAAAATTTAGAGCATGTAAATAGACTTAATAATACCGCTCCGGTGACCTAGTGGCTAGAGCGTCCGCCTCAGATGCGGGAGGTCATGGGTTCGATCCCCGGTCGAGTCATACCAAAGACTTACAAAAATGGTACTAACAGCTGCCTCGCTTTACGCTCAGCAGTAAGAGGTTAGTGTTAGGACTGGTCGTCCTGGTGTCAGGATAATGTGACTGGATGGGACATCATGCTACATGTCTGCGGCATGATGCCTCAGTGCTAGACATCATTATAAACTGCCACACTGTAGACATCGTAGCGATATGACTGAAAATTGTTAAAGCTACGTTAAAAATCATAATCATAATAATCAGAATCATAGACTTAATATTTTTTTTTTCTTGGAAATTCCATTTGGATAAGCTTCACTCCAATTATAATCGATATTTAATGAAATAGAACTAGTTTCTGGCCAATTCAATGTTTATTTTTTGTTGTATAATTTAATAATAATTTAGCAATGTATTATTTGCTGTGATGAACACATTTTACGTCAAAAAAAAAACAATGTCTGTTTAATTATTATAAGTGAGAAATTGTTTGGTGTGAAAATAACCATGATAAAATGCACAATTTACGAAGATATAACTAAAATTAAATAATTGTGTATTAAATTTATGGCAACATCCTTCCCATAATCCATGCTCTGACTTTATCAAAAATCATCTTTCACAAAACAAAAACAACAAATATTTTTGTATGTATTATAAACACTTTAATAAAACAGATTCACATCGTTTTCCATTGTGTCTCATATAATATACCTGCATAGTTTTTGTTTACAATTACATTACATTGATTAGTAATTATATATGAGCATACAACGTAATAATCTTTGTTAATTTAACGAAATTGAATTCATATTTACAAATAACAAGTAAAATACCCTAGCTGTTCAACAATTCATTTTTAATGTACTTAAATATATATTACGCAGAAAATAACCATCTTTCATGGAACCGTTAGATAATTCTCATAAATGCACTTTAAATTTTGATAATAATGTTCAATTAATAGATACAGACCTTAGTGTGATATGACCATTTAGAAATTCGTTTAAACACAGCAGTATGAATGGCAAAACATCAGGCTATGGAATATCGGTTTGGCCTTTATCAGATAAATGTATATCCGAGTTGCTAAAATCGATACACAGGTTTCACATGTCAAAAAAAAAACAAGAAACGTGTCGGTGGTTTAAAATACTATTGGCAGACTAACGATGTTTTAATTCAGAATAAAAATATAAATCAATTGCAATTTTATATAATTTATTATAGCTTTAATATTCTGCCTCATCATGACAGTAGATATATAACAAATACTATTTGATTTATAATGATCCTGAATTTATAATGATTATAATGATCCTGAATTTATAACGATTTTGAATTTATAATGATCCCAATTTATAATGATCCTGAATTTATAATGATTATAATGATCCTGAATTTATAACGATCCTGAATTTATAATGATCCCAATTTATAATGATCCTGAATTTATAATGATTATAATGATCCTGAATTTATAATGATTATAATGATCCTGAATTTATAATGATCCTGAATTTTTAACGATCCTGAATTTATAATGATCCCAATTATAATGATTATAACGATCCTGAATTTATAATTATCCAAATTTATAATGATCCTGAAGGAACTAAAACTGCAATTCAAGGCTCTGGATAACCAGCACTAGTTTTTGTACTAAACGTTTGTAGACTCTGCAGAATTATGGAATTGGTACAGTTGATACTTGAGATTTTCAAATTTTCCAATTATTGTATTTCTAACTTGTTTTTTGTATTCATGTGGTAATTTAGACGAATGTTTTATGCTACCTCTAGAATCATCTTAAAAGTATATACTTTATCATCCAAGTTTTTAAAATTATAATTCTAGTTTTTGGTATATAACATTTTGCATTTACAATGTCCTGTGGATACTTTTTTCGTCTTCTGTAGATAATGGCTCACCTTGTCATATACCGTTGTTTGGTTCTTTTGTTTTGTTTGTTTGGGGGTGGGATGGGGTACAGTAAATGTTGCCAATTCAATAATATATGAAATATTTGCATGTCCATAGTTTTGGGTAATTTCTTTGCAAAGGAATATGTACATTCATTTCCTTTGTACTGTATTTACCAAAAACTTTTTTGAATGCTTTCAATTCAACTTTTAATTATTGACCCACTGTAAATTCGTAATCACTCATTGGCAGGAAATTAAAATATAAAGCATATGAACTGTATTATCTTCTTGCTACAATCTTTTGGTTGTTTTTTTGTCCCCCATTCCGCTAATTTTAGATGTTTATAAATTGGCTAAATGTCAAAAATAAGAATCTTTTTAAATCTTAAAGCAAGCAAGCATTGGTAATTGTAGTATATGTAATTTCCATGCTTATAGATGTATACAGAATAGGTTGGCTTCTATTATCGCCTTATGTAAATTATCTCTTTGCATTGTGCAAAGTTATATGCCTTCATGTGTAAATTCTGCTTAAGTACACATCCTTGTGTAAAATTTAATGTTACAGACTTAATTCGTGACAAAATATGTCTGCACAAATAATGTTGGTGTGTGTGTGTGTGTGTGTGTGTGTGTGGAGAGAGAGAGAGAGAGAGAGAGAGAGAGAGGAGTATAGTCACCAATATTGAATACATAAGACTGTACTGTATTATTTTGTGGCGTATGCTATAGAATAATGCCAATAATATTTACATTTCTGTAAAGAAAACAAGTCTACATTGAAAGCAGCATCAGCAGAATGTAATGACGATAGAACCTGGAGAAAATGAACCGAGATATTCAAATAATGTTAAACCTATTTCAAAAATTTGATAATTTTCTTGCTGCTGTCACTAGTTGTATACGCCTTACAAATGTCTATTTGTATAAATATGAGGAAAGCAATAAATTTGTTTGCTTCAGAACAACAGATTAATTGCAAGATTTAGGATAGCCAGCTAAAATATCTTATGATCATGAAATAATAAATCTGGTAAAAACAAAAGTTGCATAATTTAGCATGGCAAAACTTAGTATAGAGAAACGTTTAACTCATAGTGTCTTGTCTGTTGTTAGCTTATTTTGTTTTCTTGAAGACATTTTTATCATCCTAGCTCCTAGTTTTTGACAATAATAGCAAAGCAAATAGTATACAAGTATTAGGCATGTTTTCCAGAGTTCCGCACCGTGATTATTTACGTTTGGTGTTATTATTTTTCACCTGCCTATTTGAAATAAATATTTAAATGCAATCAAACTCGACAGACATAACGGTGATCCCAATTTGAAAGAAAGTCTAGTAAAGTATATAACTTTGTTTGAAGTTATGTTATATTGTACAGTTATTACATAAACTAAATTGTTGATTTGTATCTATTTAGTAACTGACGATGTCACAATATAAATTTCAACAGCTGCAAATAACCTAGAAATGTTAGTAAATTACAATAGCTACAAATAATCTGTTAGCATCTCTAACACTGACAAATATTTCATATGTCGTCTTGCTTTCTTTCACCCATAATTCTTTGCTAAATCTCAGTTACAAATTTACATTTTTTAATCTCTGTTCCGTTTGCAAATGCAATGCTACATTTCTGTTTTCACTCTTTAGTTTATTTTGTAATGGAGGAATATTGTCTTAGAGCCATAATTCATTTTCCATTTGGATTTGTCCATTTCCTCCTGGTGCTGAGTGTGCTAAAGCGGTAGACTTCACCGATTTCACCTCTGTCCCCGTGTGTTCCAGTCTCCGGAGCGACCATTGTAGGTACGTGGGAAAGCTTCCCATCTGCTTACCATAGGTTAATGGTTGTTAACGTTTTTTTTTTTCTAGCATTTTCCTCCACCGGCCGCCATGTATAGCCTACCACACCCTCAAAAGGATTGTTGAACCCAAAGCAACAACTTTTATGTAAATTTTAAAAAAATATCTTACGGTCTTGAAGGCCTTAAATGAACCAAACTGAATAACCTGGGTATGATGATGATATAACAAAGAAACAACAAACACAAGTCAATGACACAGTAAAACTTTAAAATGATTTAAATATGTAAAACAATACTTAAGACAATGTTCCAATTAAATATTCATGTAGTTCACTTGACATTAGGAACAAATTACACTGCAACCTGAACATCTTGTAAGTTTTACATCCTCAGTCTACCATGATTCGACAGTAATAGAAAAATAGAAATGTATAAAAAATAAAGTTTCATTTACACATTCATTTACAAGATTACGTAGTTATTCGGCATATGTTATGGCTGAGAAAAGATTATTTGTATGTATCAACGTCAAATAAATTTAAATAAATAGCTTATTCCATCATCATACTAACCGTCTTTCTCTGATGGCTGGTGATGCCTCTTTCAATGCTACATCATTAAATAAAATATGTAAATCAGCATTCATTTTGTAAATCAAATATTTCATTTCATCCAAACTCGTAAAACAGATAGTCATTATATCTCTAGATACTGAGATTGTTGCTTCCGCATTTACCTCCCAGACTCGGCTAACGTGGGTAAGTGAGAAAGTGGGCGGTGGTTCTTTCTGGGATTGTCCAGGGTTTTTGATCCACCATTAATACTGTCCGCCATGTATAGCCTATCTTGTTCTAAAAATTGGCATTAAACCCTACAACAACATCAACATTTACAACGTGAAATATTATATCTCTGAAAACAATTGATTTTAATACAAAAGATGCGTAAAAAGATTAAAATTATAAAATTGAAATTAAAATCATCTTCGATATTTGTCTAAACAGTATCTCTTTTAAAATTTTGTGAAATGCAAAAGTCTGACAGGTCCAGTATATTAAGAGTAGGGAAGTTATTGAGACAATTTGATTTTAATTTGTTTCTGTATGGATGTATTAATTTACACGATAGAAGCCAAAGTGAATAAACAAAGAAATGTTAACAATATCAACCTGTCAAGATGTCCCAAACAAACAGATACTTTCAGCCAGTTCGTCAATATTCGCAGAAGTTATCATTCAATCAAAATATGCTTCATTCAAAAGAGATCCTTACCAAAACTGCCTCTTCCAAAATAGTTGGTTACATGGATTAAAATATCATGGCTTTAAATAGTTTGTATCAAGATATATGCTGTTAGCTATGGATGTTATATAAAATTGTAATTTATCCATGTCGTAAGGAGAAGCATTTCATCATGGTTTCAAATGTAGGCTACTGCATCTATACCCTCAAACTCGATGGAGAATTACCACTTATAAATTAATGCTCAAATAACTGAATAAAGAAAAAAACATTACTAATTTCAAATGAATTAATTTTACACAACAATTCTCTCTCTCTCTCTCTCTCTCTCTCTCTCTCTCTCTCTCTCTCTCTCTCTCTCTCTCTCTCTCTCTCTCTCTCTCTCTCTCTCTCTCTCTCTCTCTCTCTCTCTCTCTCTCTCTCTCTCTCTCTCTCTCTCTCTCTCTCTCTCTCTGTGTGTGATGTCATTAGGGAGATTCAAGTGGAAACAGAGTAGGGACCCAAGTGAAAACACATGGAGTTGGAACATAGGTGGAAACACATGGAGTAAGACACAAATCAGAGCTAAATGTAAAACATTAACTCAAGTTATAACACATTCGAGGACAATTTATTTTATTATGATTTCGATAAAAATGCAAATAATAATAATAATAATAATAATAATAATAATAATAATAATAATAATAATAATATAATCATGATAAAAATCACCAATTTCATGTTCTTAGATAGCTTTATAATTAATATCAATTCATTTTGGTGGTTTATCGATTAAAGTTATGAGCAAAATCATCTATTTTTGTGCAGGATTCATTGTAAATATTTATGACAGTTTTATTATACAAAACAATGAAGCAGCCAGGTCTTAATCACCTCTACAAATAGGTCCCCAAATCAGACCAATCATATCTAGGAATAGGTCCCCTGATCAGACTTAATCAACCCTACGAATAGGTCTCCAGATCAGACTTAATCATTTCAATGAATAAGTCCTCGATAAGATTTAATTACATGTACGAATAAGTCCTCAATAAGATTTAATTACATGTACGAATAAGTCCTCGATAAGATTTAATTACATGTACGAATAAGTCCTCGATAAGATTTAATTACATGTACGAATAAGCATGTCTTTTATATTCTGCAATCAAAATAGTTTGTTTAAAAATGTAACACTTTATAATACAGAGTAATTCTGTATTTTATAGTGAATAGTTAACAAAACTAATGTAAAATAAAATATAAGAATGTGAAACTACATATTCACATACATTCGGTTAACCAGGTCGCTTTTCAGTGGTATAGACTTTGCACCTTGCACAATATTTTACAATAAATCAAGCAGAGCTCTTTTTTGAAGTGTGTCGAGGTCCATTGCAATGTTAAATAAACAATTAGAGCCCGGTTCGGGGTGGGTGGGGTCCATTGAATTATTAAATAAACAAAGCTTGACCAACAGCGGGTGTTATGGAGGTGGACGCTGTAATTCCTCAATTATTTTATTGAAAGAGAAAAAGTATTAAGCGTGAACAAAGATATACGGAGAGAATGTTCATTATTCTTGCGATATGACAGTTTCCTATTTGGACTAAGTTTCATCAGGACTAGGTAGTTTCAGAGATAATAACTACAGTAACTGTCAGATAGTTTTCATCTCTTCGACACCATCACTACTCATACGGTGAGTCTCGAAGTGAAATTTATCTGCACGAATTCTCATTCTGTAGCACGACAGAGAATATGCATATATGAACTCTACTAAAGCAAATATTAAAGAACTCTCCCACTGTTTCAGCTTTACTGGAAATTCTTAAATTCAAGTTTAAATTTAAGAGCAGGATGTCAATACCATAGAGAAAACAGTTCTGTTCTGCAGGGAAATAAACATGGGAATTACTCAAAAGGACTTTTGATACTTGCAACTTAAATGTGTCAGCTATACACATAAAATTAAATTATACAATAATAATACCTATATGGTTGGGGTGGGTGGGGATGGCGCTCTATAAATGTTACAAATTTCTGATAGAGTGACAATAAGGCGAAGTTGTTTTCATTTGCAACATGCACTTTGGAGAGAATATTTGCGTACCCTTATGTTATTTTCATGTACTGTGGCTGAAATGTCTTTGGACATTGTTCTTGTGGTTATTGTGCATGATCTAAGCACACATATCACGAAAATGACTGTTCCAATGTGCTGGATAAAAACAATCCTGAAATAGTCTAAAGTACACTATCTTTAGCAGTTATTTAAATAGGTAAAACGACTAGGCATTACCAACTTCTAGTATGCAATGCATGATCTATGAAATTGTGTGTGTGTGTGTATGTGTGTGTGTGATTTAGATTTTTAACGTAGCTTTTACAATTTTTCAGTCATATTGCTACGATGTCTGCAGTGTGACAATTTATAGTGATGTCTAGCACTGGGGCATCATGCCGCAGATATGTGGCATGATGTTCCACCCAGTTACATTATCCTGAAACCAGGCCAACCAGTCCTAACACTAACCTCTTAATGCTGAGCACCAAGTGAGGCATGACTCGGCCGTGCATAGAACCCACGACCTCCCTCTTTCGAGTTGGACAATTTAACCATTAAGCCACCGGAGCGGTTGATCTATGAAATATATAAAGTGTAAAATTGAATGCTAGCGTATTTTTTATATAAATATACACATGAACTGAAGCCAAACTGTATAGTATAACCAAGTTACACCCATGAATCATAAACTAAAATATAAGTAATTTAAAGTTCTTTTAACAGTACCTAATATATGCAAGGTCTTTTTAAACAGTCCGTATAATACGAATAATTGGAATATACAAAGGTTTAACAAGAATAAAAGGTAGGTTATAACCACCTACTTTTCATGTGACCTATTTACCGCTGCTGAGGCGCAAGTGTATGCATCAATTTTAATGATTAAAGATGAAAACGGGTCCAAAATGTGAAGAGTATGACGAAGGAACAGTTTCAAAGGACATAAACAGGTCACAATGAATTCAAATTAGAATGGAAGATGTACTTAGCGTAAGATGCAAAAAGATGAAATACGATTAATGTATGGGTGATGTTACAAACACACCTAAAATGTCACTCAATAGTGAAAACAGGCAACCGTGACCTATTTTGGTTTTGATTGCTATACACTTCTTGAGAAGCATTTATATACTAAATTTGGTGAATGATGGAAATGGCCTACAAGATATGGAGGCTGTTATAAACACCCACATGTGCTTTTGTGCATCTCCCGGGTGCAAAATAAGAGGTCGCTAGTTCGAAACTCGCGCATTCCAACTTGTTTTATATTTTTTAAAATACTTATTTCATCTTTATGTTGAAAGTTCTTTTCACGACTCCCGTCTGGGCAATCAAGCTAGTAAATAAATAACGAGCAAACAAACACACAAAGAAGGAACGGCAAGATGCTATTTTCTCTCAGAATTTTCTGTTGTAGACGAGTCAAAATACTTTCAAACTTGACAAGAACAAAAAATCCATTATTTTTATGGCAATGTATCTAGAGATAGTCAAACATCTAAGTCACATTTAACATCAAACGTCCCTTCTTCGGTCTTAAAAGACTTAATCATTATTTCTATATTGAACTGATATTTTCCTGCCTTTTCTGGACGAACACGATCATTTATACTAAGACCTTTTTGACATGCGTACCGATTGATCAGGAAGGTTTTTTTCCGTCCTGATGAGTTATTCTTATGTCCACAGTCCGTCTTGGACATATGTGTTTGAAGGATTTCTTTGACAGTCTATCTTGGAGTTTTGCATTTAACGAGTTGAAGAAAAATGATACAGCTAACCTTTCGTGCAAACATATTCAAATAAAGATATTTTTTAGTCCGTCATGGCTAAACATCTGGTGTCAACAGGTGTCCTAGATTTGGAAACGTCTGACTCGTGGCTTCTTCGATGTTGTCTTTCAAAAAGCTCAGTGATGATCTATAACAAGGATGGCTTTCATACGGTTTGCCAATCACGTCTCTTATACGTTGCGATAATATTTTCTCCACTGTGATAAAGACAACCTTGCCGCAGAAATTCAGTTTCTCCAAGGACAGATTTATTGTTTCTTCTGTCATTTTGGCATGGGTACGCAGTTGTTCAAGTTGTGTGTTCAAGTTTTCTATCAAAATTGTTGTGAATTTTGAGGCTTGAATGATAAGGTACTCACGTCTTGATCGAAGGGACTTTTCACACAAAGAAAAGGAGTCGTTAATGTCATTTAACACTGTATGCAGATTATTTTTGACTTCATCTCGTTCAAATTCGACAGCTTTAATTGCGTGTATCAGATTATTCTTTTTGGTACGCAATCGCTCCATTTCATTGTTTAATGCTGCTTTTTTATCATCGTAAACCTTCATTAGATCGATTTCCATGTTATGCGTGTCAGATTTGTGCTGCTTTGAGAGGGCGCAGGTATTGCACACAAGCACGTCACAACTTTCACAAAATGCGGTCAGTTCTTTTTTGTCATGGCCTCGAATTGAGCACATCGGTATCTTGCTTAACTCTGTTATTGTTTCATCTTCGCCAATCGCCTTTAGCACGCGGGCATTGTGATCACGAAACATAAAATTTCTTCGATGATTTGTGAAACAGGTCTCACACAAAAAGACTGAGCATTCCATACAGCGAACGTTTGAGTGATTTTGACATCCATAGCTGCATGGAATCGAACCATCACGGATATCAAGGTATTCTTTCAGTACAGCCTTCGTGGGATCTACTGGCATCTCGTCAAGATTCTGGATCTGATGAACGATCTGGCACGTCGGACATTCGAGATTGAAGTTTTGTAGACGTTTGGTACTACACTTCTTCCCAAGAGAATGCAAACATGGAAGCAGTATTGGAATATCACAGTCGCTGTCAAATCCAAATTCTTCCTGACACGAAGGGCACCGGAGATAGATCTTCCGAGCTTCTTCCACTGATAAAAGGTCAATGGATGCTTTCGTGCCATGTGCAGGGACATCTAGAATGAGAAAAAGTAAACATAAGTTCGCTAAACTGACACAATTATATAAACAAAGATGCTGCTTCCTTAACGACCGGTCTATACCTTTATGCACTCAAAATTAGGACCAACAGGTAAAGTATTAGGATATGTGTACAAAACCTAGACTTCTAAGGTTTATTCAATTTCCTCGCGTTTTTAGAAATTCAATTGACAAATCATTTTTAAGAATTATTTGAGTGACCATTTGTCGGCAGATAGAGTTTAAAAAGTCTAAACACACACGCACACACACTGATACAGGTTAGTACATTATATAGTTATTTCTGAAGGGTACAAAAATGAGAACATTAATTACACATATGATCTTACACGGGTGTTCATTTAAAATCAGTTTGGGAAAGAGTCTAATTAATTTCACTTAGCAAACGTATATTACCTGTTCCATTTAAAGGTTGCAATTGAAACTTTCCGTCCCAAACGTCGGCTTCAAGAAGAGACACCCTTGCTGTGTACCAGCCTTGCTTCGTAGCATCACATATAACAGTTACCTGACCTTTTCCCTCATGATTCACTTCCGTCTTTACTTCCATGTTGTCGGGATCTTTGATGTCTACTTGGACAGAAATGTCATCTGTAGGCTGTGGGTCTCCTTGGTAGTCACACAGTATTAATTTCAACACTCTGTTTCTTCCTGCGTCGACTAAATCAAGTACTTTAACTACAGTGTTTGGTGGAAAGACTGATGTACTACAAATTCTTCCATGGCTAAGAACCTGCTTTTGAAACTCTATCAGATTGACATCCTTTAATGTTATTTTGTCATTTTCGTGTGGAAAATTGTCTAAGGGTTCTTTAAGGAGCTGATCAAACCGGTCCGTAATGACCTTTCGAATTTGAAGAAAATTAGCCGGATTTTTGTGTTGCAGTGTTTGCTTTGCGAATTTGATGGAATCAGTTATGTTTTGTTGATGCTGCTTTGCATTTATTAGTTGCTGCTCTAAAACCTTCCCTTTGTTGGAGCAAATGACACTTAGTTCATCCTTTAGTTCAGCCTGTCGTCGATTCAGCATCTCGATGCAACTCTTGACCATTGCCTCAATTTTTGAGTTTACATTTTTTTCTACTTCAGCCAGTGAAGCCAATGTTTGTTCCACCTTTTCAATAATATCAGTTGTTCTTATTCTCAGATCTTCAATGCCTTTTAGCTGGGATATGACAGTTTCCATTCCTTCAGCGCTGACTTCATCAATGTTTCTTATCTTGTGCCCGTCAGCATCCTTGTGGGTAGTGGCCGTGCAATGGATACAAACAGTGGCCTCGCATTTTTCACAATACAATGACAGTTTATTATGTTGATGGCCAGTTACTGAACAGAACTGGATGTGGGTAAAGTTGTCAAGGCTAGACTCTTTTAATGAGTCCAGTGCGACGATTTCGTGTCCTTTGGTGAATTTACATCCTTTGTGGCTTTTCGTACAATTCACGCAAAGGAACTGAGCACATTCGAAGCATCTAGTTACTGCTTTATTATCATCTTCGTTCTCTCCACATAGGTTACAGATGAGCTCCGGAGCTTTGCTACGAACGGTGACGAAGTCGAGGAGCTCTCGACGATTATTATCCTTTTTAAAAGCGTTAGCATCGTTGCCTGGCACTTGATGGTCTTGTCTACAATGAGGACACGTCACTAATTCATCCTTGATTAGTTTCTGCACGCACATGGTGCAGTATGTGTGCAAACATGGAAGCAAGCGAGGTTCTCTCGTCTCGTTGTCATATAGATAGTCGCAGATATCACACACGAGAAACTGCTTCTTCAAATCCTCCAAAGTTCCATCTGTTGCAGTCATATCTGTAAATATAAAATGAAGCAAATGAGTTTTAGTTTTATACTATTGAGTAAGCCAAAATAACTGCTTCATGTGCACTTGAAACTCGTATCATCAAAGATGAATGATATGTGAACATTAACCAATCTACTTACTTTCTAGATTTATGTAGCCACTAGACGATCAGTACTGTAGTTTGAATATGGTTCATGTGAAAATTTATTTTCTAAATTGTAGTTACTAGAGAGGTCTCAACCTGATATGGTCGCCAGGTTAAAATCTGAATTTTCTACAATACTTACAAGTAATGGCCACCTCGTTAGCGCGACATTTGATATATCAACAACGGGAATTTTCGGGCAATGCAAGTTAAGCAAAAAATACAACACTTAATATATAGGAATATTTAGCTGCTTTTGTTTTACCAACAATGAGATAATAACATAAGAAAACAAAAGATTTTTTTAAACAAATCAAACTATCCGTATATGTCTTTGTATCAATTATTGAAATTACTGTACCAGTAAAACACAGCGTCTAAATATGACGATAATAATAATAAAAAGGTTTAAATGCATTACTTAGTTATATATATATATATATATATATATATATATATATATATATATATATATATATATATATATATAATACTTATTAGTTTGCTTTCAATATCAGAGATATTTGCATTTTTCATTAAAAGGAAAAGGTATTTGCGAGTTTCTTTATAACAAAAAATTACACAACGAGTAATGTATTAAAATATGCAGTGTACGTAACATAATATATTTCATTTCTACCACATTCAAATACACATAAATTTGTTTTCAGATTGTAAGATTGACTCTACAGGAAGCCACCATGACAAAGGGAGTAAACTCTTCACAATCTTTTTGAAAAAATAATTATGCAGTTATTAGTTCGTTTTGGAAATTGTTGGTCTACATCTTTACGAGCTTCTAGCTTCATGATTAAATAAATAGAAACGTTTAGGGTTTAAACATGAGTTGATTTAAATGTAAAGAGAAGATCACTACAGTATAGCATGGCTAACATCCTGCACAGTGAAAGCGGGGCCATTTGATCTCTGGCGAGTAGATTGGAACGAGTGGGGATAAAGCTAGAGGAAATAACAAACCAACAATAGGCAATTCAAACATGTGAAGTTATTTATAGTTGATAACTTTGTGTTGTTGATAATTGTTTTGTGCTCTATCACTGTTACTGGACAATGTTCAATTAGATTAACTGAAACCGTTTTGTTTCTCATTAAATATTTAAGAAGGTGTGGTTGAAATAAATGACTTAAAGTACATTATATGCCAAATTTGTTTTCAAAAAGGGTTTAAACAACTGATTCATCTTTCATTCAAGCTGTCAAATTCAACTGCTTTTGAATAGTTTAAGGTTCTAAGGAATACAAAATATCTAATACTGTTGGTAGATTACATTCGGTAACAAATAAAACAGTCTATATTATTAATTTTCATGTCCTTGCAACAGATATGTGCTATCTTATATATGTGATACAGTCATACGAAATCAACATGGTATCGACGTGCTATGTTAATTTCGCTAAAAAGGAATCTTGTTTAATTTTTTTCTTCAAAACTATGAGGATTTACTTAGCTTCAATAAATTCCTCAGCTCCCTGTTGTAGAGGGAATAAAAGAATGTCTAATTGAAAAGATTTTGACATTAGCGTTCCTCTTCATTCCCACTTGAGCCTGTAATGCAGCTCTCCATTTGTAATGGTCTTTGGATACCTTTCAGGCCATGCTTATCTTTTTAAGTTCGGTGTCAAGGGCTTACCACAAGTCATCCTCTTCTGCATTCCAATCCAGGGTATGGCAAAATATCTTGGAGTTGTCCTTCCGTAGGGTATGTCCAATCTATTACCACTTACCTTCCTTAATGGTGTCAGATATGAGTTTTTGCTATACCCTCAGCCATAACTCCTGGTTGTGGATTCGGTGCGGTCACATCTGATTTGCAGAATCTGTCAGAAACAAGTATTGACGAAGACCTGTAGCTTATGTTCCAAGTGCTTTGTGTGTCTCCAAGTATCTGCTCCTTACAGCAGCACCGATTTGACGCTTGAGTTGAACACTTTAAATTTTGTTTTCAGGCGGAATAATCATTTCTCCAGGCGGTGTTAGAGTGGTAAAGGCCTTAATATCCTCATCTGTTCCTCCCCATTTGTTCACAATACTGTCCTGGTATGTGAAGAATCGACATTTTCAACGGTTTGTCCCTCTAACAGAATGTGTGCATTCTGGTTTGTATTGATTCATAGGCATTTTATCGGCATTGAGTTCCAGGTTGGTTGTTTGGGTTATGATATGTAAACTCTCTTTAATTGTATGTGCTGGAGTGTGTATGACAGCAATAATATATGCAAGGTCCAACTTTATTCCTCGTGGATGGTCCCTTACCACTGTCATCATCTAGTCTATCACTAGTGAAAAGATCGTTGGTTAAAATGAACATCCTTGCCTGACGCCATTGTAAGCCGATATGGTATCGCTGCCCACTCTTGTATTGATGTTGACCATCCCAAGTGTGACATTCAGCTTTGGCACTCTGTCAAACATGTCCTGCAGTTGTTCATATTTTCATAATTTTCATAAGGAAGACAAGATAATGTAAGATCGCAAACATAGAAAAATTTACAAGTTGCGAAATACACTTAGAGCCCTGTAACCTAAACCCCACCTATGACACATCTATTAACTCAGCAACGAACATGAACCCGGGTCCTCTTTGTTGCTAATGCATGTAATGTTAGCTGAATGAATAACAAGGGACCAGTCTAAGATAAACAGTGTACAGTAATGCAGAGTTTTGTGCTATAAGAAATTTAAAACACTCGTTTAATAACTTAAGAACGTCTCCTCTTGAACGATCTTTGATAAGAAATACTTGGCCGGACCAGAACATACTAAAATCGAGAATCTGTTGAGGGGATTTTCTATTGAAATGAAATGAGATGATAAATTAGTTAAACAAAAGATAACATCTCATTTTTACCTGGTTAAATTTATATTTCACTATTTTCTCAGTATCACAGTACCTTCACTGCCGAATCCATGACAGACGAAGAAAAATGCAAACACAGCTGTTAACAGCTCTTCAAGTAGAATACGCGAAAGTGCGTGGTTTATCATTAAATAGTTAATAAGGTGTTGTTGAATTTTATGACTGAAACTTCACTATGGCAAATTTCATATCATAACCGATAGCAACACTGATATTGACCCTTAGCTGACAAAGGAGTGTCAGGTTTCTATGGAGATAAAAATATTGACAATTGATTTCCTACACATCAGATCGAAATTTTCACTTTTGCTTAGTACAGGTGAGAGTTCGAGTAAAATATATTTGCAGCTTTGGTATATTTATGTAACATATATAAGCAAAAACTTGACCACTTATTATTACAGAAGATTACCTGGCCTATTAATAATACCTGTGACAAGCAGATTTCCGATAAATCTGGTAGATTGGATTCTGTCCCGCTATACAATCTTTCTCGCAAGCCGTTAGATTTTAAAGGTTCATCTGTGACGACTGAAAATTAAAGATAGCTGCTGAATACAATGTGAGTTTTTTCAATGACAAACTTGTCATCACCACACATCCAAGCATGCAACGCAAATCACACACACACACGTATATATATATATATATATATATATATATATATATATATATATATATATATATATATATATATATATATATATATATATATATATATGCACTTGGCGTTGTGGACGTCATAAGCTACACCTATCACAGGATCATGGTTGGTATTTATCGATGTGTAAATTTTACCCAATCACTCTCAAATTAAATAAAGTCTAACATCATATCAGCATTTTTAATCAACAAAATATTCACGTTTATGATCGAAGTTTTTTCATTAGCCTCTTGAATGCGATAGAATACAATAGTGTATCTTCGTTAGCCAAGATGCATCAATTCTTTATACAGTGATACGGGGTAGAATGTCATAGCGGGCATGCCAGTGATATAGTTTGTTATGATCATTATTTTCATATATAAAAATGGTTGCTGCCGTCAAACCAGGAACATTCCTTTTTTCTGAAAATTAAGCCTGCATATGACACGTGTTGTTATAGAAACGTTTTTCTTTCTTTCTACGCATTTTCGATCTTTCAAAAGCAAATTCGTGTCCATTTTTAGTGAAATCTCATGGTTGATAAACGACCCTGACCTTTAATAACCGCTGCTGTGACATGTTGTCGAAGTGAAATGCAATAGTTTTCGAAGACTGGCGTCTAAAAGCCTGCCATATGCCAATTCGGCAAAAGGGGTGGGTGTTATTTGACCTTCTAATGATCGATTGTAATCTGTGGCTTGTATTGGAAACTACAGGAGTGGGTTGGTGAGAGCTTGTTGTTTTTTTTTTAGGGTATAAGGCGTTGATATAGATGAAATGTCATATCAAACAATCCGGAAACAGGGAACAAAACGCACTCAGCAGAATATATCGATGTGTAAAAAAATTCCAGATCAGTATCATGTGAGCGTTTACATCCAATCAAAACGTAGAAAACGTAATCAATTCATAAAAATTGGATTTATTATTGATAGAAGGGATGTGTTCATCATTAAAGCATGTTGCCCAAAGGTACATAAATTGCCGTAAAATCAACAATTACAAATTTATGAATTGAACATTTTATTTTTTTCTGCAATTGATGGGATGTAAACGGTCACGTGATATTGGTGCGGAATTTTTCACACATTGATAAATTCTGCGGATTACTTCTGGCTCCATGTTTCCGTGTCATAACATGTGAAAGTTTAATCTATATCAACCCTTTATACCCTAATAATAGCAACAACAAAAGCCCACCCACCCACTCCTGTGACATCCAATCTAAAGATAAAAACCACAGATAGAAATGGACAATTATAAGTTAAAACAATGTAGCTGCACAGACCTACCTGTAATCCACCACTCATCCCTTTAGCTGACGAAGGCATGTGGTAGACTTTACAAGACAATCTTTGGAAATTATTGCATTTCACCTCGACAACATGTTACAGCAGAGGTTATTAAAGGTCAGGGACATACGTAAAACAAGGCATGTCACTAAATATGGACACAATTTTGATTTTGAAGGATCGAAATGCCTAGAAAGTAAAACCAAAGTTGCAATAACAACACATGCCATACGCAAGCGTAATTTTCGTAAAAAGGAATATCCTGGTTTAACCTCAACAACCATTTTTATATATTAAAATAATGATCGTAATGATATATTACTGGCATTATCCTCTGTTGCATTCTACCCTATATTACTGTACAAAGTATCGATTAATCATGGCTTGCGAAGATTGGGCTATGTGCAATGTATTCAGTCGCAGTTAACATGCTAATGAAAAACTTCGATCTACATAAAATGAATGTTTTGTTGATTAAATATGCTGATGTCAGAAAGGAAGTAAATTGAAATTATAATTGAGATTATAAATGCTCATGGCTGGGTATATATCGATGTGTAAATTTTACCTAATCACTTACAAAGTTAACATTAAGTCCTTCGCACTTTATTTACTTTGTGAGTGATTAGGTAAAATTTACACATCGATAAATACCCATTAAACTGGGCCTCTTAAACTCAAGATCATACCCAACATCATAGAGACGTGACCTCGGAGTTGGAAGGTGTAAAGATAGTATCCAGAATTGTGTAGTAAATCAATAGATAGCATAGTCGCTTATTTAGCCAGTATGACGCAGATTGCACTCCTCACAACATGCGTCACCTTCGAGGTCTGACCATTCCGATCTATGTCAGTAGACTTCACTTTTGTATTATAAGTCATCATTTCTATTTATGACATTGAGCCATGTACTCTTGTAAGGTCGCCGTGTCACGTGCCTGCGCAAAAAAGTCATTCGAGCATACGTGTTCGATTGAATAGTAACGCTTTAACAAATTCCATCAAAAATAAATAAATGCATATGTAGTTTCCATAAAGTCCTTTCCAGGGTGATTTTGAAAGAAAATAACTTAGACGAAAACTCGTTAGAAACTCTAATTCAGTATTCATTTGAAGCAAAACTCAAAAGTAAATTCCAAGCATAGTATTACAGATAAACATTCTTGAATGCTATCGGAATACAGTTTTTCTTTACGCAAAGAAAGAAGGTACACGTGCTACTGCGGCAGACATTTAAAAAATACTTATCAATTAAATTACCTTGCGGGATGTCAGGCATGCGAAATATGTTTAACATAATTTATCATTGGTTGATTTCAAAATGTCCATGCTTCTGGTTGGCCACGATATGAGGGTGGGGGGTGGGGGTGGTATTAAAGCTTGAACTTGAACAATTTCCAAGTTTAAAAGATGCATGCTCAGTCATTTAAACTGTCAGAGAAAGGATTCCCTACCCCTCTTTTCTAACAAGAGCGTTTTTATTTGAAATTAACACCTTTATGTACAGAGAGGTCTTGTGTAATGTTTTTCATAATCAACGCGTTTACCCCGTTCTTTGATAGATTCGACAATGTAAAATGTATAGGCTATCACAATTAGAGAGTATGTATTCAGGCTATGTCTTATGATATTGGTAAGTGAACACGCAACTTCTGCGATGATACCTTGTCTCGGGAATTCAACTACATTCTACTAGTGGGTGGTAAATCCAACTAGCTGATTGTTGGTCACAATTTTTAGAACAAAAGACGCTCATCCTAAGGAAATGTTTCTAGAAAGACATTATGTAATTTAAATGTCAAGAAAAATATGAATTTACATAAATTTTATTAGACTACTTGTAAGTCAATAAAAATTATTGTTAAGTCGTTTTAAGCAGAAAATAAATGCTTGGTAATCATTTTTATGGCATCGCTGTCTGCATCTTGTTTTCTCGCCTTTCACAGTCTGATAAGCTTTGAACTTTTTCTTTACTGTTGCTCATGAATATGGATCCCGTCTTCAGCGTTTAGATCTGTTCTCGATCTGTATTAGTAATCAGTATATTAGATCTGTATTAGCAATTCCATACGATTGAGTATCAGTCTATGAAATACACTGACAAAATCATTAGACTTAGGAATTCTAAATAATGATAACGTTCTACTCCAAATTCAGACTGTTTCCAAATATTAAATGGTTTGAATGTTTACCTTTCCAATGCACTCATCTTTTCAAATGAGACTCGTGTGTATCTGGTCACTTCATGTGGGAAAGTGAATGTTCTCCGAATGTTCTATGAATTAGCTTTGCGTATAAAATTATTAAAATTGATTTTGTTTCTTTGGCATCTTAAAAGACATTCAAATCATTTTTCTCCACTGAATAATCCCACGGAAATGGACTAACACTTACTCTAATACTTAAATAAACTGCATGGTCCTTTCCAACATTACTTTCTAGTCAAGCCTGCCTCCAAAAATGAGGACAAACTCGGTCAAAACAAGCTTCACTGTCACTGCAAATTGTAATGGAGATCATATCAACAACCGCTGTCACAAAACAAACAAGAAACCCCTAACAATTGTTCTTAATTTGGTCACATTTTGGTGATATTTAATTTTTATTAAAAGAAAAGGATTCATAAAAATGACACGGATTTTTAGTACACTTAATTCTTTATTACTTAGTAACGTGAAACTTTCTCAAAAGCCTAATAAGCCACATTAGTTAAGATGCACTGAAAATATACCAACATAATGTAGCTTTACATTGTTGTTAAGCGACGCTGATGCCAGTTCCAGCTCTAGTTGAATAGTTGCATTCTCTCTACTTCATTTATGCCATCTTAAACGTATTAGCTTAATGATTGTCCATCAACATAAGACGGGGGACATGTATCAGGTATCCAAGCGCGCGCTACTGAGTACACGTGTCGATTAGTATGTGTAAACGGTTCGCAAGTCTTTACTACCGCTATGACGGTCTGCATTGTGGCAGTTTTAGACAGAACAAGGAAGTAAATAAAAGTGGTGGGGGTAAAGATTCTCATTTCCTGTAATATAATTACATGACATTTATCACCTTTAAAATCACTAATATTGGTTCTATTATCCATTACGTTCGGGGTGCATTATGTACTTAAGACCCAAGTAATTATAAGCAAAACTTTTATAAAGGAAGGTGTATGGGATGGTTAAATATAAGACTGAATACAGCCAATAAAAATTAAACTGAAAGTAAAACAGCAAGAAAAGATATGCGATACCCAGCTCTACTATAAACTAATTAAACACAATTTTCCCCAAAAAATGTATAACATAATATCGAATGTTTAGTATGAAATAAATCCCTTACCTGTCACCTGCCTATAATTGGCATGTATGTACTGATGTCACGTGAGAAACCCACTTTAAACGATTGGTCAATTGAAGACAATAGGGGTGACAGGTTAGAGTTTTTTAACGCTTTTACTTATCTTTTATAGTAGTCTGCTAGTTAAAAAAGCATTTTATAGATAAGAGTATAAGCTCCTTTACTTAAAACTATTTAATTTCAAAAATTGAAAAACCTGCATGTTTTTACGCCGTATATGTCACAACCTGTGTGTATTTGATCCAATGCGTGTTGAAGTCATTGACATACAAGATAGGAAGATACGCGATTTTAACATATGAAGTACAATGTTTAATAGGTTACTTATGAGGGTAGAGACTAGGAGATAACTTAGCAGGTTGCTTTCGTCTCAGATAATAAAGAACAAGCTTTGCAAATCTAAAATTTGAAACGTACACTGCTTTTGCTGACATTTTTGTATAGTATGCATCCATTGTAGAAACTATGTTAAGTGATGATACAAGATTCAGAGGGTAAATGATATTCATGACGATATAGGTTTTATGGGGCCTCAAAATGGGGTTATTATAAATAACGTTCATTGGGTGAAGAATTGGACAATTTTCAGTAATCAGTTCAACTTACTTTCTGGGACTATTATTACTGGTTTATCCTACTCCTTAAGTTGACTGAAAAAAAATAATGAGCCATCAGTCAATTAAAATTCCCATGGCTAGAAACCAATTTGATGGCATATTCATGCTACATTTTTATAATCACAATAGAGCATGTAATTCCTATCCTGGTATAATGCATGTTGTTTGTTCGTCAAATCGACGAAGACTACTCTAGTCATCCATGAGTTGGAGGGGCTGGTTCTGTTCTGTGTGTGCGCAGGTGGCTGATAAGGCCAATCCTTGCACGGAAGGTTCGGTTACAGAAGGGACAAGGGATGAATAGGACATCTCCAGGAGGGTTGCTGGCACGTGCTTTTCTGACTTGCCTCTTTATCTCTGCAGCTGCTATCCTGCTCGATTCACACAGATTGGAGACTATGAGAAGATAGGAACGCCAAGTGACTCGATCGCTAGCTGTTTGCTCCATTGAGTTAGGGTCTATGCTGAACGCTTTCAATGCAGCTTTCAAATTGTCTTTGAAGCGTTTCTTCTGACCTCCGTGGGAACTCTGTCCTTGCTGTAGCTCGCATAGAAGAGTCTCTTAGGCAGCCGGTGGTCTGGCATGCGTACATGTCCCGCCCAGCGTAGCTGAGACTGCATCAGGATTGTGTGAATGCTGGAGAGGCCTGCTTTGGCTAGTACCTCGGTGTCTGGGACTTTGTCCTGCTATTTGATACTGATTATTTTCCTGAGGCTTGTGGTGTGCAAGTGGTTCAGCATCCTGGCATGGCGTTGATACACCGTCCACGTTTCGTATGCGTAAAGTAATGTGGGGAGTACAACTGCCAGGTAGACATTTAGTTTGTTCATGATTCTGACGCTGCCAAAAGTTGCGCTGGCTCTGGCAATGGGGAGGTTCACCTTGTCGTCAATGGTGACACTCTGTGAAACTGTGTTGCCAAGGTAGGTGAAGTGGTTCACTACATTGAGATTTTGGCTGTTGACGGTGATGTTTGGCTCAGTATAGGGCTTTCCAGGGGCTGGCTGATGCAGTACTTCAGTCTTCTTAGCAATGATGGTGAGACCAAAACTTGTGCAGGAACTGGAGAACTTGTCAACTCTGCATTGTAGGTCTGCTTCTGAGCCAGCATTGAGGGCGCAATCATCAGCAAATAATAACTTCCTGATGTCGTCTGTCATAACCTTGGATTTCGCTTGTAACCTCCTGGGGTTGAACAGTTTTCCATCTGTACGGTACCTGATGCCGACTCCAACAACTCCGTCTCTGAAAGCAATAGTCAGCATGGCGGAGAAAAAAAAAGACTGAACAGTGTTGGTGCCAGAACACAACCATGTTTGACGCCATTGGTTACTGGGAATTGTTCAAGTAATATAATTTTTTTTTTGATATCCATACTTGGCAATCCTTCTCTGCTAACAGTATCAAAAGCCTTTGTCAAGTCGATGTAGATGGAGAAAAGGTCAGCGTTTTGCTCTTGACATTTCTCTTGCAGCTGCCTTGCAGCAAACACCATGTCAATAGTCAGGAGTCCCTGATTAAAGTGCATAGTAAGGCGATTCAGTAGGTTTCTGGCAAGTATCTTTCCTGCAATTGAGAGCAAGGTATAAGGACAAGGGGAAATAACACTGCCTCTAATACTTAAATATAATGTTAAAATTGGCCATTGGCTAACATACTCATGCTGACCAATATACCGTCTGACTGATCAGTACCCACTCGTACAAAATAGCATTCCCATTAACTGAATAGCACCAGCTCTTATTGACCAGCACCTACTGATCAGCACCCAGTCCACACAAAGGACGTACATGGTTACTGATAAGCATTCACTCTCACTGACCAACACGTAGCGTCATTTACCAGCACAAACACATACTGTTCAGCAGTTTTACTAACAATAACTCACATCGAGTAACCAAGAGCTATCCTTGCTAACGAATATAGTATAATGACCAATACCTACACTTTCTGACCAGCCCTCAAACCTACTGACCAACTTACAAAATTAATGTGTAAAGATAGGATAAAGTAAGCGAGTAATCTAATGACAATTAATACCTACTTATAGGCAGACATTCACACGCTATCGTCATCTAACCATCCTCCGTCTTCATGAGAAACAAATAAAATAAAGCTGCTTGCACAAAATGCTGTGCAGTGGCTGCATTTGTTTCCGAGATTTATATATAAAGCTTACGATTCCGCTGCGTGATGTTAACAATTTTAGATGGGATGCATTGCAAAGTTGCACTAATTAGTTGTTTACTTGATTAATAAATAATAGATTACATGACTGGACGGAAAACTATCACACGAATTTATAAAACGTGCCAGTAGCTTGCCTTAGGATCCAGTTTCTCCCTCCAATAGATATATCGGCTGCCACATAAATCCAAAACAATAACAACAACAAATAAACAAACAACCTAACAAACAAACAACATAAAATACACTAGAAATTCTTTAGCCAAATAAGCAAGGTACCTTGTGTGGTAACCATACTAAATCAGCCAGCAACTTATTATAAATAAATCTTATGTATTTTCAATTGTCACAACTCAAACCTTTTGAACTTGCAAACTTAGAAAATATTACAGTATACGCCATTTAGGTTTGTATACATTTAAGGCTTTTTAAAGGAGAAATAATTATATATCTAAACAATTAAAGTGGACGAATATGATGATGCAGACGAAAATAACGATTATTATTATTAATATCATTATTATTGTTATTATTATTATTATTATTATTATTATTATTATTATTATTATTATTATTATTATTGCTAGAATATGTGCCATTTACATTACAAAATGAATATATCTTAATTCTTTGTTCCCAAATGACTCTTTAATCCAAATCATTTTAGTAGAATGTGTGCGAGCATCTGCATGGGATTAAAGTGTGCTTGTCATTACTATTAAGGAAATTATTGCTTGGTATTTATGTCAGTTCATTTGAGACAATTATGGAGTTTTGCTTCCGATGATGTCTGCACTTTCAATATATATCATTGCAACCAAGTTCAGGAATTGTCCTATCTGCTACCTATGCACCGAGTTTGTATCCTCACAATCCAGATGGGCAAATGAAAGTAAATAAAGTCTAGTCTATGCACCGAGTTTGTATTCTCACAGTCCAGATGGGCAAATGAAAGTAAATAAAGTCTAGTCTATGCACCGAGTTTGTATTCTCACAGTCCAGATGGGCTAATGAAAGTAAATAAAGTCAAGTCTATTCACCGAGTTTGTATTCTCACAGTCCAGATGAGCTAATGAAAGTAAATAAAGTCAAGTCTATTCACCGAGTTTATATCCTAGCAATCCAGATGGGCTAATGAAAGAAAATAAAGTCAAGTCTATTCACCGAGTTTGTATTCTCACAGTCCAGATGGGCTAATGAAAGTAAATAAAGTCAAGTCTATTCACCGAGTTTTTTTTTATTCTCACAGTCCAGAAGGGCTAATGAAAGTAAATAAAGACATTTATAAGCACTACGTTTGTACACTCGCAGTCTAGATATGGTAATGGAAGAAACTAAAGTCTAGTCTAGTTAAGTCTAGCCTATATACCGAGCTTGTATCATCACAGGCCGAATTGGCTTATAAAGTATAAAAAGCCTAGTCTAGTCTATGAATTGATCTAGCATCCTCACAGACCAGCCGAGCTAATGATGTAAATGCAGTGAAGTCTGGTCTGAGTACTCAGCTTGTATTTTGATAGACTCATGAAGTCAATAAATACTAGCGCCCGTCTAGTCTGGTCTATGTTCTAAACTTGTATCATTACAATCTAGACAGGCTCATGAAATAAATCAATTTTAGCGCTCGTCTAGTCTGGTCTATGTTTGGAACTTGTATCATTACAATCTAGACAGACTCATGAAGTAAATAAATTCTAGCGCCCGTCTAGTCTGGTCTATGTTCCAAACTTGTATCATTGCAATTCAGACAGACTCATGAAGTAAATCAATTCTAGCGCTCGTCTAGTCTGGTCTATGTTCCTGACTTGTTTCATTACAATCCAGACAGGAAAATGAAGTAAATCAATTCTAGCGCCCATCTAATCTGGTCTACGTTCCAAACTTGTATCATTACAATCCAGACAGACTCATAAAGTAAATCAATTCTAGCGCTCGTCTAGTCTGGTCTATGTTCCAAACTTGTATCATTACAATCCAGACAGACTCATGATATTAAATCAATTCTAGCCCTCGTCTAGTCTAGTCTATGTTCCTGACTTGTTTCATTACAATCCAGACAGACTCATGAATAAATCAATTCTATCTCCCGTCTAGTCTGGTGTATGTTCTAGACATGTTTCATAACAATCCAGACAGACTCATGAAGTAAATCAATTCTAGCGCTCGTCTAGTCTGGTCTATGTTCCAAACTTGTATCATTACAATCCAGACAGACTCATGAAGTAAATCAATTCTAGCGCCCGTCTAGTCTGGTCTATGTTCCAAACTTGTATCATTACAATCCAGACAGACTCATGAAGTAAATCAATTCTAGCGCTCGTCTAGTCTGGTCTATGTTCCAAACTTGTATCATTACAATCCAGACAGACTCATCATATTAAATCAATTCTAGCCCTCGTCTAGTCTAGTCTATGTTCCTGACTTGTTTCATTACAATCCAGACAGACTCATGAATAAATCAATTCTATCTCCCGTCTAGTCTGGTGTATGTTCTAGACTTGTTTCATTACAATCCAGACAGACTCATGAAGTAAATAAATTCTAACGCCGGTCTAGTCTGGTGTATGTTCCAAACTTGTATCATTACAATAAAGACAGACTCATGAAGCAAATAAATTCTAGCGCCCGTCCAGTCTGGTCTATGTTCCAAACTTGTATCATTGCAATCCAGACAGGTTCATGAAGTATATTAAAAAAAGTTTAGTACATATGATGAGTTTGTAGCCTCTTAATCCAGATGGGTTAATATAAGTCAATAAAGTCTGGTCTGGTCTGGTCTGGTCTGGTCTGGCCTGGCCTGGTCTGGTCTAGTCTAGTCTATGTGATATATATGTTGCACTCTGAGTGAGGCGAATCACTAAACTTGATGAATGTTCTTATGTTAGTTAAGTACCGAATAGAAGTGGAAAGAGTGAGTTATAGCAGGATAAATCCATCAATAACATAATGTACAACTAAATTGTAGAAAAGATTTTTAAAAAATACATATAGATTTGATGAATATGATCTCAGCAAACTCATAAACTTTGACAGGAGTCTGGGAGACAATAGACAGAAAACCTCTTAACTGCTTTGCAAGCCCGTCATACCCTGTTTCCAATGGCAACGAACCCGACCTGAAACGGGCTGCTTGGCATTCATTACTTACCCTTATTCGATAGAGTCTAAGCATCCTCGGCTACCTTTGCGTAGGATCAAAACTTCAATTCGGTACAAAAGGTAGATCAGTTTTCTCTTGAGCATGCTGATCCTTATCTTTTCAACTGCACAGTATAAAATTAATCAACTGCACAGTAGAAAATGAAGCAACTACACAGTAGAAAAAAAGCAACTACACAGCAGAAAATAAAGCAACTACACAGTAGCAAATGAAGCAACTACACAGTAGAAAAAAGCAACTACACAGTAGAAAATGAAACAACTACACAGTAGAAAAAGAATCAACTACAAGTAGAAAATAAAGCAACTACACAGTAGAAAATGAAGCAACTACACAGTAGAAAATGAAGCAACTACAAGTAGAACATGAAGCAGCTACACAGTAGAAAATAAAGCAACTACATTGTAGAAAATAAAGCAATTACACAGTAGAAAATGAAGCAACTGCACAGTAGAAAATGAAGCAACTACACAGTAAATACTAAAGCAACCGCACAGAAGAAAATGAAGCAACTACACAGTAGAAAATAAAGCAACTACACAGTAGAAAATGAAGCAACTACAAGTAGAAAATAAAGCAACTACACAGTAGAAAATGAAGCAACTACACAGTAGAAAATGAAGCAACTACAAGTAGAACATGAAGCAGCTACACAGTAGAAAATAAAGCAACTACATTGTAGAAAATAAAGCAATTACACAGTAGAAAATGAAGCAACTGCACAGTAGAAAATGAAGCAACTACACAGTAAATACCAAAGCAACCGCACAGAAGAAAATGAAGCAACTACACAGTAGAAAATAAAGCAACTACACAGTAGAAAATGAAACAACTACAAGTAGAAAATAAAGCAACTACACAGTAGAAAATGAAGCAACTACACAGTAGAAAATGAAGCAACTACAAGTAGAACATGAAGCAGCTACACAGTAGAAAATAAAGCAACTACATTGTAGAAAATAAAGCAATTACACAGTAGAAAATGAAGCAACTGCACAGTAGAAAATGAAGCAACTACACAGTAAATACCAAAGCAACCGCACAGAAGAAAATGAAGCAACTACACAGTAGAAAATAAAGCAACTACACAGTAGAAAATGAAGCAACTACAAGTAGAAAATAAAGCAACTACACAGTAGAAAATAAAGCAACTACAAAGTAGAAAATGAAGCAACTACACAGTAGAAAATGAAGCAATCGTAAGATACTAAAACTTTGAGATTTAATTTTGTTTCTTCTAAGATCCAATGAAATGAGAGAGTGTATATCCAGTGATCCTTCCAACCACCAACATCGACACTGCCTACGGCATAACACTGCTCCACTTCCACGAAGGATAGACGGTATTGCATTGATTAGAAGGACAGACACATTTATCCTTGAAGGCAATTGCTTGATGATCTAGAACTAAGGTTTTAGCACAAATATTCTAAAATTATTATTGGCACGTGTCTAGGCTTTAATCTACCCTCTTTTATATTTTCAGCTAAGTGCCAGTACAGGCTAATTTGGAATTAGAAACTTGGTAAAAGTGGTATGTCTCAACAACCAAGACAACATGTGGATACATTTTTTTTAGGTCAAATCCTAGTTATTACTACCTGGCTTTAATACAATACCAATACAAAAGAGATGTTTTCTTTGAAATATTTGCCGTAAGTATTTCAGATTAGAGCTGTATTCTGATGTGCCTAGTAAAATTATGAGCCCCACATGCCCATGTCTTTCATTGTTCGTTCGTAGCCGCTTTCACCGCTGCCGCGATTCTGATAGAATGTCACAGGAAACAGTGACATTGATCAAGCTCAACACTCACTTGATAAGGCTTGAAAACTGATAGCGTATCACAGTTTATACAAAGTTGTTGAGAACCCATACTGAATCGTACATATAGATATTTGCTCAATAACTTAACGGGAGAAGAGCAACCTAAGTTCCGTTAATGCTGAGTGTCAATTTGCCTGTTTCACTTAGTTTTAGATTTTAAAAAAAAATAGTAATTTGAAGCTAAAGCGATGAAGAAAGAGAGAGAGATTTATAGGCGATGGTAAAAGTGTTCCGGGTTGAGTAATTTTGCTTTCATTTGTCTCCGAGATTCGTTTTAAGATTATTTCAGGTCCCATTCGTTTTCAGTCTATATGGAACTGATTCTGTCTCCTTGTTATGTACATTTTAATTACATTTTTTCTTCAAAATTGACCCATCCAGTAAATTAATTCTTATACAACAGTTGCATGGAACGGAACCTTGTACAAGAATTTAGAATCTACAGGACGAAAACACAGTAAAGAGAGATAACCCATATTTCATCATCTTTTACAGGCAAGATAAACATGCACAGTAAGTTATTTTAGTCATATACTCAAATATTAACTCCGATCTAGCCATCGAAAACAAAGTTATTCGAATACTGTACAGTTTCTATAGAAATTGTTTATAGTTTCTATAGACAATACTGTATAGTTTCTACAGAGATTCCTCTACAGCTTCTATAGAGAACATTATATAGTTTATATAGAGAATACTGTACAGAGTCTGTAGAAAATATTGTATAGTTTATATAGAGAACACTGTATAGTTTCTATAGAGAATCTTGTATTGTTTCTGTAGAGATTACAGTATAGTTTCTATAGAGAATGGTGTATAGTTTTTATAGAGAACACTGTACCGATTCTATAGAGAATACAGTATAGTTTCTATAGAGAATACTGTACAGTTTCTATAGAGAAGATTGTATAGTTTCTATAGAGAATACTATACAGTTTTTATAGAGGTACCCATTGCGTGTAATATTATTTTAATGTAAATAAGAAATATGATTCTTAATTTGCAAATAATGTTAACATGAAGGCCATGGTTAACATTATATGAAACGATTGAAACCTAAAAAAGGTCACATTTAAAACTTTTTGAGTTGATTCATTCACATTTCTTCTCTGCACATTGCTTTCAATAAGTAATGTATATAATGAAAGTGTTTTTTATACAGGTAACTATCACGTTTAGGAAGTTGAAAATCTTGTCTAACAGAACTATCTAAGTCATAATAGCAGAGGTCTGGCCGTGGCCGTTACAGTTTATAATCCAAGACACTCAGTATGTTTTTACTCATTGTGAGATATGCTATCCTTTAGAAGTGTAACTGTTTTGTTGCAGGATTCCATTAATCTTTTCATTGGTTACAACCAGTCTTGCAATACCTAAAGTGTATTAATTGAATATCTTCTTGGAGTCTATTTCCAAAATTCATTAAAATTTTTGTTCTTGGAAAGAGGACATATGATGCTTTGTGTGAATATTTGCATGTAAAACAATATAATGCAATGGATAATACTTGTATTATTGTATAAAACACTAGTAATCGTTTGTATTCTTTTCAGCTTTTGTAGGCATTGAGTTATGCCCCCTTGGTATTAAACTAAGTAAAAGGAAATAGCAAAACCAACAAGTTTAGTAAAATTAAACAAATAATTTATTTCCCTAAATTTCAAAGTGAAAATTTTAAAAAGATCTGAAATAAATAAGAATAGATGCACTTCTAAAAGTGAAGAGTGTTCGAAATGAATTTCAGTATCGAATGTACTAATAGTCTTATATGTACTAAGCAAAGTCAATGAGTACTTTTTAATTCCAGTGAATAATTTAAATAAAAGATTCATCATAAATTAAATACGAATGCACTTAAACTTAGGGATAGTAATAAAATATCGTGTTTATCTAAAACCTAATATACATCTACATTTGACCTTTGTTGCAATAACTTTTCCTGAAAATATTATGTAATTTTAATGGAAATTTACCCCAAATTGTGAACAGATCAAGACTGTTTACTTAAGTTTAGCAACCAATTTGACAAACATTAGATCGACTATAGTTTTTTTTTCACGGATAAAACCAATGTCTTGAAGTCAGAACCAAGTAAACATGTTGCTTACAAGTGATCATTATCCTGAAATATAATCTAAAATCATCGACAAAATTTAGCTGTGTAATATACTATTTACAAACGATCGTTATAATCTACAATCTACAATGATGGACAAAAGATTAACACACATTATAGATATACATAACATTTGAATGCCCATTTCTCTGCGCAACACAGTCATTAAAAATGCAATTCAATCAAAAATTTACTTCATGCAAAAATGCCAACTTTACATACTTTTGATTTCCAACTATTTGTATAATAATAATAATAATAATAATAATAATAATAATAATAATAATAATAATAATAATAATAATAATAATAATAATAATAATAATAATAATAATAATAATAATAATCACCTGGAATATCCATTGGCAGCTATATGCGGTTTTTCTTTTCTTGTTCACTACTTTTATATACCTTACAACCATTCATTCTACAATCATGGCAACTGAATATAAAATAATAATTTAAATTTTTGAAATGCTTGAATACAATTATAATATCATACTAACAATGTAGATAGAATATGTTATAAAGCTATAAATTCTATTTTTATAGGTGTGACATAAGTATCATTAGTATTCAACATTAAAATAAAGTTCTTGTAAATACTATAAATGCTTATAGTAATTTATTATATTTTTACGTTAAAATATATGAAAAATTTGGTTTATTCTCATGTTATGGACAAGCTATTCAATACAATTTGCTCTTTTTTTAACCATTTAAAGATATTTTTCTAAGTATTTACGGTCTTAAAAATATTTTCATAATAATCCTTGACAGTCATGTGACCAACATTGTTAAAGCAATGTTTAAAAAATCCAAAGACAGTCACATCTCACTTCTCGGTGCCATCTTCAAGATCGAAGTTGTAGACTTTGAGGGAATAGTTCTGCAGGATTTGCCATCAACCCATGTGATACAAATGTAGAACTTTGGCTATTTTGATTATGTTCGTATTGACCGATACCTTTTCGTGGAACTTTCTATGTTTGGGTGGGTGTGGCTACAGCGGTATGGAGTTAACAATGCATTAAAGGGACGATTACAAAGACATACTGCTTTTCTGAAGCTTTCTGATCTAACACTACTTTCCATAAGGTCAATATGACGCTAAATTTGTCATGAAAGAATTCACAAGAATATATTTGTGAAAAAGAGAAAGAGTATAAAAATGCTTAAAATAATTGGAGACACGACGCATGCAACATCAAACATTGTCTATTTCTGATCTCTTCTAGATGAACTTCTCTAGTGACCGAATCTAAGTTTTCCAACCAAATAGAACCGCGCCATATAAAGTCGATAAACCGGCATCCAATGGTATGACCACACTCAGCCCAAACTTGTCTTGGAACTTACATCGAATGACTTCTTGCACATATCCGGACTCAGAGAAACCTCCAACCATAAGTATTATTGAAATGCCTGTGGTCTTTTTGAGCGCCTCCTCTACAAAATTGACGATCTTTTCCGTTACCTGCCGGAACATGTCCCGAACCAGTTCCGCATCCAGACGCATTCTATCATTGACCAACTTAATTCTGTTCCTGTAATCTGATTTATCTACACATTTTTTGAATGTATAACCTGTCATATCTTTGCATAGGTCCAGTAGTTGGACTGGCAACTGGAAGACAAAAATATTTCAAAGATACAAGAACACATCATATATAAGTAATACTTACAGCAAGCAAGATGACACTGAAAGTTTGGATTTTATATTTCCGAACTTTTTATACATTGATGCGAGATAGCTAAATACGACCAAGTTATTCTAACACGAATAAAAAATTCACGAATGTTCTTTTATATAATTTTTACTTACAGATGAAGTGAAGATCATGCTCAAGATAATTTATGTTCTTGAGGAAATTCTTAAATTTTGAACCAATGTGGTTTGTAGATACAATGTTAGGTTCCATAACTAATTATTTGGTAATTATACGTAATTATATAAATAAGTAATTATATATATTTGGTAGTAGGGTCGCGATTCCGACCATAAAGTACACACAAGGATGACAATGCTGTATTTGAAATTCAGAGAGATAACATATAGTCTGGAAATACCGGTAAGTTTAATTAATAATTTCTGTATGCAACACACTATTTTAATACATTATTCGAATCACTTGTATTTTTTTTATTAAAAGTCAATCGCCCCTGTGCTAATCAGCATAAAATAGGGAAGTATCAATACTGCAGTAATGGTAATATTGAAAAGTTAGTGTAATTTTATTTTTAATGTGAATTACCTATTTTAAAGGAACAAAAATAAATTTAGTTCAATATAGATTTCTTTAGTACCATTCTCAAACGAAGAATAACACTTAGTTATGCAGCAGTAGGAAATCATATTTGGGGGATTTTTTAAAATTTCGTGTAAATACATACGTCTCAAATTCAATTTTACTACTTTCAACCACGCCGGTTACTCATACAGTTAATGTCTTAAATATAAAACTAATTATATACACAGTTCGTGCCTCTTTTCTACCAATGACCGTGACCTTAGATATAGAAACATGCCAACAGCATGATGAGGTGTATAGCTGAATTATCCAGTATGACTGCTACTGCAATTATCTTGAATATTTTGTTATTGTCACTGCTATTGAATAGAAAGTCATTTCCACAGCGATCGAGGTTTTCAGAGTAAATTTGTAATACATGTTCTTCATAGAATAGGGTGCAGATCTGAAAATCTTGCTAACGCTGCTTTTTCTGAATAGGGATCACCGGGTAGCCGAATGGTTTAAGTCGGTTCTTAATTGTATGAAAGGAAGAGAGATGCATTGCAGGGGAAGTAGAAATAATCTTCTCTCTCCCTTTAGGGCGGCAAACTTCCTCCACTTGCCGCTGCATTTCCAGTTTCTCCATCTAAGTACGATTGTGGAGAATGCTTATTTAATGGTGTTGTGGTTGGATAAGCTTCTTGGATTGTTCATGGCTCTATCATGGGTTGACGCCTTTGCTATGTTCTAAAAAATATTTCGACGTGTCTAATCGGACATCTCTGCGGAAGTCGCTTAGCTTCTCCGCCAACACCTTCGTTATACACAGTGCGTGTCTACATATCTTAGCCACGGCCTCCTGCAATCGTTACGTACAACAGAAGATGACGAATCATCCTTAAGAAGCATATGTCACCATAGTACTGGAGATTGTCCAGTGAAGATGAACACCATTTTGCACGGGGCGTTGTGACATGTGCTCAGTACCCGGTGCCCAGTGATGAGTATAGGTTCCACGTGACCGGTCTAAAAACTGTCTCCTAATGTCAATGGCGATATAAATAAGTGACAAGGACATTCCCCAGAACAAGACAATCGCAATATCCTATTGACTTGGTGTTACGCGAACTATCCACAAACCTGGACACTCATCCATAGGAAGTGTAGTACTCCATACCTATTATTGTAGCTAATAATCCTCAAATATAATTACGAACATTTCCAGTTTTCATGCTAATAAAGTACAAATTTCTTAATGTTCACTTTTTAACAGCAATACCTATGATGATCAATATCAGATGACCACCGTTACCAACAGCATGTATTGATCAATATCAGATTACCACCGTTACCAACAGCATGTATTGATCAATATCAGATTACCACCGTTACCAACAGCATGTATTGATCAATATCAGATGACCACCGTTACCAACAGCATGTATTGATCAATATCAGATTACCACCGTTACCAACAGCATGTATTGATCAATATCAGATGACCACCGTTACCAACAGCATGTATTGATCAATATCAGATGACCACCGTTACCAACAGCATGTATTGATTAATATCAGACGACCACCGTTACCAACAGCATGTATTGATCAATATCAGATGACCACCGTTACCAACAGCATGTATTGATCAATATCAGATTACCACCGTTACCAACAGCATGTATTGATCAATATCAGATCACCACCGTTACCAACAGCATGTATTGATCAATATCAGATGACCACCGTTACCAACAGCATGTATTGATCAATATCAGATGACCACCGTTACCAACAGCATGTATTGATCAATATCAGATCACCACCGTTACCAACAGCATGTATTGATCAATATCAGATGACCACCGTTACCAACAGCATGTATTGATCAATATCAGATTACCACCGTTACCAACAGCATGTATTGATTAAAGCTTACAACGGCACGACACAGTGTTACGCGAGCTGAATTTTGAACAGTTACCTTTCGAGTAGCAACATCATTGAACAAGATGTAATCTGTCATTAAATACATAATCATTATCGAAATTCTTGAAATGTGCATTCTAAAGCTCAAATTCTATATAAGCAATTACAAATATTAAATTAATTTTTACATCCGGTAAAACAAATGTGGCTATTTAATAGTAAAGACTATTGCTTTTGTTTCACGCAATATCTGTCTTAAACTTAAGCTCAAAAGCGTCATTATTTTCTGAACTACTCTTCTGCTAAAATATTGTTTCAATCTTGAAATGGCATTATCTGATCTGTGAATACATGCATAAATCTTTAATGGGACTATTCGTGTCGTACTATTTACTGTAGATTCTCGCTTAAAGATCTGTGAATGCATGCATAAATCTTTAATGGGACTATTCCTGTCGTACTATTTACTGTAGATTCTCGCTTAAAGATCTGTGAATACATGCATAAATCTTTAATGGGACTTTTCGTGTCGTACTATTTACTGTAGATTCTCGCTTAAAGGTATATCATACTTAAATTACAGTGGTTCATTTAAATTCATATTTTTAGCGCATGTCTATTATCTACGCTAAATTTTGTGGTTTGTATGATATATCAATTAAATTTTTTATGAAAATAATGTTCCACACAGCTATTGGGAGACGTTATTGTTTTTGTGCAGACACTTTGAATGTGTTTACTATAGGTAAGATATAATATCAATATAGAAGTATTATTGCAACATTATTTTTGATAATTGTATATAACTTATTTAATATGGACACCATACAGAGGATAAATGGGGATAATGCAGAAAACATATAATTAGATATCCTGGGTAAATATATTTACTTTGATTCTGAGCCAGTCAGTGGTAGTTGCAGGCATGTTTCGCTTAGCAGTCTCAAAATCCTTGACGAAATCCAGATAGTCATAATGATAGTCCTTCTGAAAGGCCGTCATCACAGGTTTGCCGACTAAATCCACTATAAGTTTTAAGAAAGCACCATCAACGGCAGACCCTCCCCATTTACAACGGCTTGCCTTAGCGATGTTCTTAACTTTACCATCCTCGAGTTTTTCGTGCACAGATATATCCGTGGTACTCCCTGCGGTATCAAATATTATATCAATAGTCAGTTAGCGTATTTTACATTAAAAAATGGAATCTTCTTTGTTTAAAGATGATGTTTCCATACTCGAAATTACAGAACATTTGCATTAAAGAATCTGCAGATTCAATAGTCACTATCTTTTATATTTAGTGAATACTGCTTTACGTGGTACAAATGGTTGTCATTGTTTGTTAAGTCTCTTCCTTAGAAAGTGGTAGATGTATACATATTAATTCAACCTAGTTGCACATTGTTTCAAATTTACTAGACTATTTCAATATTGCTTGTAAAAATTATCTTAGTAAATTCTATAGTATTCATTTTTCAAGAGGGATGATGATACTTAAACACTTTAACTTTCTCTAAATCCCAAAACGTAACTTATTATATGCAAAGTCATATCAGATATTGTAACGGAAGATTTATTTTTGAAAATGACACTGTAAAATATAACCCATTACCATTAATTCTATGTGCAACGAGAGACCATTCTTATTCTTGTCTCTTGTAAATTATTTAATAAACGTAGACTTGGGAACAGATACAAAATATAATTAAACACTCCTCTACCTCCAACGTCTAAAATCATGTACTTCGTGCCGGTTGGTGAAGCGCCAAAATGCACTTGTTCCGTCTGAGTGCAAAATTTGTTTATTGGAAGATACTGGCAATAGAGAGAAGCTGCCTCCGGTTCCATGGCGACGTCAAGTTTGCCAGATGGAATGCCAGCCTGATTAAGAACACATCACAAGTATTACATTCTCGAATGTATAACATAATTTATCGTTGGTTAAGCTAGAGACCACAAACGATTAAAATCCTTTCAAACGTATCACTACGATTTGTCAGCCTAGCATGAGGATAAAGTGGTCGTTTTGAAATAAGGTTTTATCTAAAAAGTCACTCTTTCACAAGACTTCTCAGAATTACGAAATTCCAATTCTAAATCATCTACTGTAACATATAACTAGTTCTATGTCGTTTCATTGAATTTGGTTACAGTAACAATTTCAAACGTACCAAGATATACAGTACGGATCATGCAGCCAATTCTGCTCTCACAACGCAGACTTTTCGCAGAAATGAAGTGTCAAAAGGGTAAATCTATTTAAGCATCATTCAGATCAAATTAGAATATATATATATATATATATATATATATATATATATATATATATATATATATATATATATATATATATATATCACTGAAGCATCCTGTTAATAATGAGGACAAAACATCTTCGAGTAGAAATCAACTGCCGGTGCTTTCTCTACGTGCATCCAATGCTTCATAAATAATTTTAGATAAGATTCAAACTGTGCAATTGTTGCAAGTGTACCAATGATTGTAATATTTGGACGATTTCAGCGTTACGACTTTTAAAGCAAGGCTGGGTTTTATCTGGAATGGATGAAGAAAATGATGGACCCGTCTATCACCCCAATCATCCATATTACTCCTTATGATCTGATGAACAACAACACTACACAAGGAAATCGTGACATTGTTGTCCTAGATAGTTGGCATACGAACAACAACACTACACAAGGAAATCGTGACATTGTTGTCCTAGATAGTTGGCATACGAACAACAACACTACACAAGGAAATCGTGACATTGTTGTCCTAGATAGTTAGCATATGAACAACAACACTACACAAGGAAATCGTGACATTGTTGTCCTAGATAGTTAGCATACGAACAACAACACTACACAAGGAAATCGTGACATTGTTGTCCTAGATAGTTGGCATACGAACAACAACACTACACAAGGAAATCGTGACATTGTTGTCCTAGATAGTTAGCATACGAACAACAACACTACACAAGGAAATCGTGACATTGTTGTCCTAGATAGTTGGCATACGAACAACAACACTACACAAGGAAATTGTGACATTGTTGTCCTAGATAGTTAGCATACGAACAACAACACTACACAAGGAAATCGTGACATTGTTGTCCTAGATAGTTAGCATACGAACAACAACACTACACAAGGAAATCGTGACATTGTTGTCCTAGATAGTTAGCATATGAACAACAACACTACACAAGGAAATCGTGACATTGTTGTCCTAGATAGTTAGCATACGAACAACAACACTACACAAGGAAATCGTGACATTGTTGTCCTAGATAGTTGGCATACGAACAACAACACTACACAAGGAAATCGTGACATTGTTGTCCTAGATAGTTAGCATACGAACAACAACACTACACAAGGAAATCGTGACATTGTTATCCTAGATAGTTGGCATACGAACAACAACACTACACAAGGAAATCGTGACATTGTTGTCCTAGATAGTTGGCATACGAACAACAACACTACACAAGGAAATCGTGACATTGTTGTCCTAGATAGTTAGCATATGAACAACAACACTACACAAGGAAATCGTGACATTGTTGTCCTAGATAGTTAGCATATGAACAACAACACTACACAAGGAAATCGTGACATTGTTGTCCTAGATAGTTGGCATATGAACAACAACACTACACAAGGAAATCGTGACATTTTTGTCCTAGATAGTTAGCATATGTACAACAACACTACACAAGGAAATCGTGACATTGTTGTCCTAGATAGTTGGCATATGTACAACAACACTACACAAGGAAATCGTGACATTGTTGTCCTAGATAGTTGGCATACGAACAACAACACTACACAAGGAAATCGTGACATTGTTGTCCTAGATAGTTGGCATATGTACAACAACACTACACAAGGAAATCGTGACATTGTTGTCCTAGATAGTTAGCATATGAACAACAACACTACACAATGAAATTGTGACATTGTTGTCCTAGATAGTTGGCATTGTTTGATTAGTGTCTTTCCTTCTAAAGACTGTTCATGAGAACAAATATTTTATAATGAATAAATTATATTAGAATCACTTTTGCAATAAATGAACTTATGTTAAATGAACATCCTTGGTAAATGTGATATGAAGCAATCAGTTCTAAATTTTACTTTAAACTATTTTAAATTTCTCAGTAATAGGTTCGGGATATGAATAACCTTTCACATCAACTTATACCCAAACTGTATGCACAGTCCCAGAGTTTTACATTAGTGGTTCCTTCATACACAAATACAACTTAAAAGTAAAAGAACACCTGTTCTGCTGCCTTTCTCATGAAATGTTTAGAGGAGTCATTCCAGATGGCGGGAACGGTTAGGATCCAGTGGATCTCATTAATTTTGCACAGCATTGCCTGTTCGTCTATCCGTTTCGTCAAGTCTTTCATTAAACACTGTATATATAGAGAGAAAACCTGCAGAGCCAGCATCTTCTTCCCGGTCTCGTCTGCAAGCTCTATCTTCAGACACTGGGCAGAGAATTGTAAACAATATAATACAATTGTCCTGCTAAACTTGTTTACAATTTTAGAATTATGCATTTACACTTTGTAAATGGTAAATTTGGCATATATTCCCTTTCTGTTTGCAGGAAGTTTGGCCTTATAAAAGGAAGATCTTAGTTTGTGTGCGATGTGTTTCTTCCTCCAGACGTTTTAGTAATGTAATTATACAAGTTACAGTGTAACATTTCATATATATCTGCATTTCATTGTATGGAACTTACACTTACAGGTCAAAAGAATGTTTGCCTTTCCTTGAAAATGATATTATTAGAAACATGTAATATTAATTCAAGTTGTCATATTTGTTGTTTTGGAACTTATATTTTACATAACATCAGGGCCTTTGTGCTAGAACATGGACGTTATATTATCTGCTACTTAATTTACTTCATTAAGAACCTAGAATCTTTTGACACCATCCAAGTAATTTCCTTTCTCTCCCCGCCTTTCGTTCTTAACAAATTATATCTTTCTTTTAAAACCGTCTCATGGTACAAATCTCTTAATATTAAAATTGCCTACCTCATCCCTTTCGACTTCTTTTTATTTCGTATTATTTGAGTTTCAGCACCGATAGTCAATAACATCATAAACTGAAGCTTTGGTACGTTTCACTAGCTCAATCGAAGTTAGTGCAGTTTTTGGTGAAAACCCGCTTCTCAACTTATATAGATGTTGCATATTATATTGATCACATACCTCACCATCTTCTAATTTCATCTTTAACCTCCTGAAGAAGTACCATTCTCTATTGGCCCTCTCTGCGCAGAGCTTGGCATATTTTTTCTCCGCCTCAAATCCAAAGCTATGGATTTTACGATCCTTGTCAAGGAGGAGACACGTCAGAGTTTTGCAGGAAAGAAGTGTTCGTTGTCCGTCATTCCATGCCTGGGGCACGGAAATTTTGGTCGGTGATTTTTCGAAGTTGTGGTTGAACTGGAAGGCATACGTAGAAAAGGTCTTTCCAATAACAATGGCCACAACCAGAATGTAGTTCTTTCTCTCGAAAGACATGGCTAAAGAACAAGAATGAAATTAGAATTTTAACTGTTATTTCCGGCACAGGAATGAAACTCATTTATACAATGTTTACAATGATTCAATTGAAATAAATCAAAGTATTAGGTAAACACAAATTTATGATAACTACGATCTACCTCCTGCTCTGAACTAAGAGTTGCACACTCCTCCATGGATGATGACGAAGACAATGAAAACAGGATTGTGATGGTGATGATAATAACAGTAATACTACTGCTCCTGCTACTACTACTAATAATAATACACGTATGTATAATATGGCATGAACACACTCTTGCAACTTAGACTAATTTGAAACTAGACACCATTTTGGAATTAGAAATATCATATTAAGATTCGCACACAATGATATTTTTTGTTTATTTAAAGCTGTTCTATGGTGCAAATCACATTGTTAGGACTCGCTTGTAGGTACATAATTATTTTATTCACATTTATAAAGCTTCTAAATAGTGTCCTATAGTGCGCAAATTATATATATATATATATATATATATATATATATATATATATATATATATATATATATATATATATATATATATATATATATACATATATATATATATATATATATATATATATATATATATATATATATATATATATATATATATACATATATATACATACATATATATATATATATATATATATATATATATATATATATATATATATATATATATATATATATATATATAACGTATATGTTCAAAATGTTTTAAGTTGAACTTAGCTTGAGTAACTGAATGCCTATTTTGCTGTAGTTATTGTACTTTCATAATGTTACTTTTATACAATGTTGGTTTTTTTCAGTTAAAAAAAACCGTTTCCATTTATTTATTGTGTGTTGTTCTGTGAGAGTTCAATTCATTTATTAATTAAAGGTGTTTGCTTCTGACTTGGTATACAAAGGATTCACCATTGGAAGATGTGACGTTTACTATATTTGACGATTGTCGTCTAAAGGTTTACCACGTAACTGTTATTCTCTTTTTCTGTTTTCCATCACGCTTTCCCTACTGCTCTATAGCTTTATTGCTGTTTGAAAACTAGGAATAAAAGTAATTTTCACTCATACATCATGACTGAGTTCCATCGTCGAGATAACGAAGACCACTTAGTTATCCAATGTTTGTAAGGGATCAATAGGTCAGACGCCGATGTGTACCCTAAATATTCTGTGGCAGTATAGACGCGGGAAAGTAAACAAAGCCGATCGTGGGGTCACTGGTTCTGGACATTCCCGGCCTGCCTATACTTATCTGTTGCGGCTGTGTTATTGTCCTCGCAAGCTGCAGGGCCTTTTCCGATGTTGGAGCGACATACGTCTCTGTCTTGAGTGTCATAGAATAAGGCTATAAAAATTTGGTATTGCCTTGAATCTATTTTCTACCTTTATTTGTTGTAGAGGCATACAACGTTACCCGAAGTGAATCACTCTTCTCCAGGCAATGTGATTTTAAAATTACATACGGCGGAAAGTCACGGAAAAGCATGGCATACCATTTGAGCATGACTATTATTTACTCCTATGGATTTAAGCTTGATTGATACATTTCGTACTGAGACACAAGCCATTTGGATTTTGTTAGTGGTTTGGGTATTTTCCACCATCGTCTCAGGCCATAGGGGTAAGTGTCAAAATTTTGTTTTATTTGATTTGTAAAACCTTTTCTCGGTTTTATGTTATGTCGGGTGATGAAGCTTTGTTATACTGCGTGCTTTTGTATTACCATTTTAGTAATTAATAGTTTTGTTTTGTTTTAGCCTATTGTAGCCTATTGGATACTATTGTATATTAGTGGACACTATGGGAGCTTAGTGGGCACTATGGGAGCCTATTGTAGCCTATTGGATGCTATTTAACACTATTAGGCACTAGTGGACACTATGGGAGCCTAACTGAACACTATTATATAATATTGATCATTATGGGAGTAATTGGACAGTATTGGAGCTTATTGGGGTTTTTTGCATATCTTGCATTTGTTTTCTTTATCATTTCGTGTGTTTGTGTGTGTGTGTGTGTGTGTGTGTGTGTAAGATAGATTGTATCGTTTGTATGATAGGAGTGTGAGATTCAGTGTGATTGTTTATATTCACATATATATCTAGTATTTTATTTTATAAATTCCAATCATTCATCACTTTGTGTTTGCTATTCATTTAGTCCAAGCGGAGAAAACCCACTCGGTTTCAATTCTGCTACACTGAGGAGACTGCTCCCACGTGTCAGTGCTTATGGAACAATTCTTCAACGACTTCCTTCTCTGGACTTTTCTGAGCGTTTGCCTTTTCCTGCCATGCCATAAAAGTATCTTTTCGGAAGATGATGGTCTGGCATGCGAGTTACTTGATCTACCAATCACAACTGTGATCAGGATGGTGTAGACACTGGACATCAGGATGGTGTAGACACTGGGCAGGCCTGCTTGGGCAAGGATCTCAGTATCATGAATTATGTCTTGCCGCTTGATGTTGAGGAGACTTCTGAAACAAGTGATGTGGACATGCCTTAGCTTCTTTGTATGTACACTATTGGTTTTTGCAAGCGTATTGTAGCCATACTTTGGATTGTTATTTTTCTGTCCAGAAGACAAGACCGTGTCTTTGTAAGACATTAGGGTTGGTTTCCTATCATTCCTGCTTTGGACGCATGACGTTTGATTTGGATAACTGTCAAAGCCGGTTTTGAACTGGAAGGCGTACGCAGATTAAGGTGCCAAATACCAATTTGAGATCGTCGTTCTTTCCCTTGAGTGACACAACTAGAAATGTACTACTATTAACAAATGGGCCATTGTTTGCAGAAATTGACTCTCATTTTTAAAACAAATACATTTTGTGAAGATTGGCCGTTATTAACACAGCGATTATTCGCGTTTTACTTATAACATACTATTATAGCTAACGAAGTAAATCTATATATTACAATGCATAATGGGAAAGCATGTAAGAGTGCAATATCTAAAGCAGTGATGACATCATATGTAGATGATTTGCGTATTACCAGCAGTTGATGTAGTTTCAGTATTACTACGACGGGTTGTTATTAACGTCCCTACTTTTGTCGCTTTAGATCTTTCTGATCCTGCTGGTTCTGTTGTTGCTTTTGCGGATGCGGATATTGTTACATTGGATGTTGCTGCTGATTTTGATTCATGAGGATCTGTAACCGTTGTAGTTGCTCCAGCTAATAGAAAAAATGTATAAATATATAACTATGTAACCCTGTGTAGAAAATTTGCTAGCTCAAAAGCAAACTTCTATATAACCATGTTTTGCAATTTTAAGCTTTAACTTTATGCAACCATATCTACTTTCAACTCCTAAACCTTTGCTTGTTTTTGTTTTTGCAAAAAACTTTGAATTTCTTTACTTGCATTTAATTAGTAATTTATTTCGTTTGTTGTGTTCTTTTTCTTACATCCACAATTAATACAAGTTTATCTATTGACAAGCTTTTTTTGAGACGTGGATTAATCATTTACACTCAACTCAAATGTAGTTTGTGTTTTGTGTGTGTCTCTCGTGCAAATCTTCGTTTTTGTTCATGACGATCGAGACAAACTATATGATCTAAAGCAGCAAACATGCAAGCACCGAAGATAACTGCTATATAACTATACATTACTTTAACATGTACATGACGATTTCTAGCATTATTCAATGTTTGTATTTGTTTGCCGTTTTTGAATACTTTTAGGTTTACGATTAATGTTCGTGAGCGATTAGGAGGAGTTCATTTAATTGGTTGTATTCCGTTCTTTCATCCACAGTAAATAAAAATTTAACCATTCGTAAGCTTTGATTGAGATGGGGATTAATTAGTTACCTTAAATCACGCTAAATCACATGTAGCCTGGTTCAACTAAAGTTAACAGTGAATGTCGAGTAAGAACCGCTCGTAAAGGTTAAATGAATGAAAAACTTATGCAATATTGTAAGTCAAATATTCATAAAGCTGACATGATTAAATGATGAATACTCAGACACACAGGTGAATTAATAAAAATGTAATTTGAATATTTCTTATCAAAAGATATAAATTTATCGCTTTGCCTTTCACATGTATTAAAACTGTATTTCAACGAAGTTATACAGGAAACCTCAATGAAGATTGTGTCTAAATATACAACCTTCATTTCCATGCATTGATGCTCTGTTTGAATGAAGCATCACTAGAATTTTAATGTGAATAAACAGATGACGTATGCCCTACATTTCCCCTGTGCCCACCTCATGCTCTTGTAAATATGAAGAAAGATGCTTTAGTCGGACCAAAACATTTCAAATGTAATCGAAAGTATTTTTAAAAAATGTAAATGTAATGTACGTATTCATTTCTTGTAGAACTTTTATATAAGAACTTTGTTTCTCAGTTACGATTTATTGAATAGTATTGAGCTCAGTGAATGCATTCACGTAGGATTGGTCTCTTTTGATAAGCATGTTTATCTCTAACCATGCTTTTCTCTGTATGGATAAAACGGCAACATACTTGGAAGATTGATGATTTGGACGTATGAAAAGTTCTTTTTATTAGCTACATCAAATATAACAAAAGAATATAAACATGTTATATATTTTCAAAATCTGAATGCAGTCGTGCCACTGAAGTTCTTAGGACGCAGTGGGTAAGTTGATAGTAAAGAAATCTTAGGTCAAGAATTATTTAAATCGTGCTTAGATCTGCACTGCGCGGCCGAAGTAGTGGAGAAAAACAAACCGTCAATGAAGATCTTATACCTTAGATTTTCGCTGTCAGTTGATTACTTGAGGCCGTATCTGCCGCACTTGTATACGATTATCTCCTTGCTGCAAGATATATGATCCAAATCGTCAATCTTCCAAGTATGTTGCCGTTTTAGCCACACAGAGAAAAAAGCATGGTTAGAGATAAATAAGTTATCAAAAGAGACCAATCCTACGTGAATTCATTCACTGAGCTCAGTAATTTTCAAAAAAATCGTAACTGAGAAAGAAAGTTCTATTAGAAAACGGACACTTTCTGGTGACGAGAATTCATTCACTGAGCTCAGTAATATTCAATCAATCGTAACTGAGAAAGAAAGTTCTATTAGAAAACGGACACTTCCTGGTGACGAGAATTCATTCACTGAGCTCAGTAATATTCAATAAATCGTAACTGAGAAAGAAAGTTCTACTAGAAAACGGACACTTCCTGGTAACGTGTATTCATTCACTGAGCTCAGTAATATTTAATAAATCGTAACTGAGAAAGAAAGTTCTACTAGAAAACGGACACTTCCTGGTGACGTGTATTCATTCACTGAGCTCAGTAATATTCAATAAATCGTAACTGAGAAAGAAAGTTCTACTAGAAAACGGACACTTCCTGGTGACAATTAGATCAGCACTAGGAGATGAAACCTAGATCAAAAATATTATTTTCTCATTCCTTTTTAATCACTGTCGCTGATATGACATAATTTCACCTTGTTTGGTTAATATGAACTGTATATGCATCCAACTCAACCGTCATTGTTTTTCATGTAGAAACCAATGTAAAAACAATCTATTCAGAGACAAATACGTTAATTTAGTCAGTTTAGAATTCTCAGCTGTATAGTATTATAATTTCTTCTGTAAATAGCTAAGTTCCAACTGTAAACAAAAGTTATGGCAATAAGTTGAAGATAAGAACTCTTACAAGATTTAAGTAACTATATATCATGGCGTTTGCATTTATTGTTAGTTTTATACCAGATGAAAAAAAACCTTCGTATTCTATATTTGTTTTTGCATGATGTTATTTAAATATGACAATATTTAAAAATGAAATCTACGTTGAAAATTCATCTTTAAAAAGAAACATTCGTTTCATATTTACAGTTCCAGTCTCATTGAAGGAGCTCGGATGAGTTCACAAAGAAATAGTTTTGAATCTACCATTTGGGCTCATTTTATTCTCGATTCGCTTATAACATGCTAGTGCAGATGATGCAGAAAATCTAGCAAATACAATGCATTATGGGAAAATATGGGAGAGTGCAATATTTAGAGCAGTGATCACGTTATATGTAGATGCTTTACATATTACCATCAGTTGATGTAGTTCCTTTATCACTCGGACGAGATGTTGTTATAATCTCTACATTGGTTGCTTTAGATATAGCTGATCCTGTTGGTTCCGTTGTTACTTTTGCTGAGGTAGATATTTCCACATTTGATGCTGCTACTGTCGCCATTGTACCTGTTTTCATTAGCAATACGCTCGATGGTGGATTAGATTGATAAGGCGCTGAAATCGCTGTGACTTCTCTAACTAATAGGAAGGAGTGTATAAATATATAGCCATGATGATGCAAACCCAGTCAAGTAAAATTGCAAGCACAGACGCAAAAAGGTTGGAACTCTTCCAAGATTTAAGTAGTTCTTACATGGTGTTCTTTATGAGAATTTGCAAGAGGGAGTAGTTTTACACAACATCAAAAGAACCTTAATGTATGTTTTTCATGTTACTATTTAAATATGCTATCATAATGGAATCTATGCTGAGAATTCTTCTTAATGTACATTTGTTTAATAATAACAATTCCCATCTCATTGATGGAGATTTGGTGAGTTCAATAAATTGTTGAATCTGCCATTATGGCTGATTTAAATTCCGTTTCACGGACAACATACCAGTACATCTATCATAGCAAATCGAACAATTAGAATTCAATACGGAAAATATGAAAGACAGTAATACACAAAGTAGTGATGACATAATATCTAGATGTATTACCAGCGGTTGATGTGGTATCACTATGAAAGGATGTTGTCATCGTTCCAGCTTTTGCCGCTTTAGATATTTCTGATCCTATTGTTTCTGTTGATGCTTTTGCGGAGGCCGATATTGTCAAAATTGATGTTGCAGTTGTTGTCACCACTGTACCTATTTTCATCGTTAATACGCTCGATGATGGAATTGATTGAATTGGCGCTGGAAGCGTTGTTGCTGCTCTAGCTAATATAAAAGGATATCTGAGTATGTAAATATGATAATTATATTTAATCGTACGTGGAAAGAGTTCACACCGTCATTTTGCTCGGTAATGATCAAATATTTTACGCAATATAAATTCAATAAACCGTGATTGTGAGGACAAAGTTCTAGTAAGAAATATGAACATTCTGATGACAAATATTTCAGCACCAAGACCTGAAAGATACATCAAAACATAGTTCAATCGTGGGTCTTTTATAGTCACTCTCGGCGATAGAACATAATTTAATTTCTTAATACATAATAATGTGACGCAATTCATTCGTCGTTAATTGTCGTGTTGGAGCGATTGGTACAGGATCAATTTAGAAATCTTTATTGCAGATTTTCTAACATTGCACATATTGGCATAGTTTGATTTAAGTTTACATCTCTCCTTTCTGAAAACTAAAATACGCTTTTGTGCTCTCGCTGATGAAACCATTGATTAAAAACTTGCACTTCCTTGTAAAGTTTCTTACGAATTTTGCCATTTTAAATAAAACTGAAAAAGATATACAGTTTAAAAGTCACTCCCACTTCACACACGTCATCAAAAGCATTTCACAGGGAAAAACTACAGCAAAGTTATAATAATTCGAAATGTTTAGTGCCTCGCTGTTGAATTGCCAAGAAAATATTTCTACCACACACTTGATTTTCTGATGTAACAATATGCACGTATTCGAATAAATAAATAAATAAACAAACAAACAAATAAATAGATAAATAATTAGATAAGAAATAGCACTTCAGAATAGCCAAACCCTAACAGAATAACGATATCTTTATCAGGCTCCCATTCTCCAAACCAAATCCATGCCATGCCTCCAAATCCAGTAATAAATGATGACGTTACGGAGTATGATGACAAAAACATGACATTGTCTGAGATGTTTCTCTGGAAACATCCAAGTATCAAATATCATATTGGTACGTGTCTAGGCTTGTACAAAAGTAACAAAGGAAAGTGTGAAGCCTACGAGCTTTGTAAAATTTAACAATTTATTTCCTTAAAAAACAAGATAAAAATATGAAAAAGTGAATTAAAGTTCGAATCCCGATTACGGAAAGCTATGACGTCTTTGTATAACTTGATTGTGTTGTCGTGTCAACAGTTCCTTGTTGAATCACCAAGAATAATATTGCTAGTTTTGAATTCCGAATAACTTTTAGTAAATGTCTTTCTCCAAGAAATCTAATGAGCATTAGATAGTTCCAGGGAAAATAAATTATTAATTTCAAAAATGTAAAACTTTATATCAAACTGGCAACAACAAAAATACCTTTGAACTAGAAAGGTTACGAGCAAGACTGGCCAAAATCACTAAAATAACGTGTTTAACCCTTCTTACAACGCAGAACGGATCACCTGAAATGGTCACGTGATCACTTCGTTTCAAGCGACGTTGAAACATCACATGCCGACTATAACGTATGATATGTAAGGCTTTGGCCCTACTAATCGAACATTACTATAAGATTCAATAATAAAAAGGTGTTTTTTTACAAAGGAAAACCTGGCTCTGAATCTAGATCAGCAAAAGATGCAAAGATATAAAAGGAATTACACCAATAATCTCTTTATAACTCAGCTGCATAGTAACTAATTTGTGACCCCAATGGGTTTAAATACCGTTGAGCTAAAGACTGCTGTTTTCTTGTGGGCAATAAATAATCTTTCTTGTCTAGTATGTTGATTTACGTCCATTAACCAATCAGTTGCGTGTATCGTGTGCTATTAAAAACTTTTGAAGCTAGAAGCTACTCGCTATAAATCATATATTTGCTGGGGCGTGATTAATGCAACTATAAAGAGAAAGGCAGCGAATGAAAAGAAACTTAAAATTGAATGAAGAAAAAATGTGGTATAGAAACTGGTGAACGAAAAAGAAATTCTTATCTTTGCTCTAAATTATGCAGGCGAGCTATCAAATAAATATTTTCAAGCCAGACTGGAGTAGATTTTCCATCTCGACTATCTGCTTCTGATGTCTTAGATTTTTTATACAGAGTATAATTAATATATATCTTACCTTTGACAACAAAGAATCCTTTCCCGGCCTTAAAGTTCTTCTCCAGTACTTCGATATGGAACTCGTGTTTTCCAACCTTTTCCGGATTAATATGTACATCCAGAACAATATAACTTTCCTTTCTTGCTACTAGATTCACGTGTAGCGCTTTCCCGTCTGGATCAATTATTTTCGCTTTCACCATTCCGTCTTGGAAAAGTGGAACTGATGCACTCCCATCAAAAGTGGCGAAGCGAAGAGAAAGTACACGAGTATCTTCTCCTATATACACCTCCGAATAAAGTTCGACTTCAGTCTTCCATGGACAAACATCTGATATCCACAAGAATCCAAGATTTGGAAACGTCCGGCTGGTAGCTTCCTCTATGTTGTCTTTCAGAAAACGAAATGATGCTGTATGACAAGGATGAGTATCGTGTGGCTGGTTAATAAGTTTTTTGATGCGTTGCGACAATACTTTTTCCACTCTGATGAAGCTAACATTCCCACAAAAATTGAGTTTTTCGGTTGTCAAATTTCTTGTGTTTTCTATATATTGTTCATAGGTGCGTAGCCGCTCAAGTTGTATGTCCAAGTTCTCTATCAAACCTTTAGTGAATTTCAATGCTTGATTGTTGAGGCATTCACGTCGTGATTTAAGGGCCTTTTCGCACCGACAAAATATCTCGTTTACTTCGTTTAGAACCTTCTCTAGGTGGCTTTTAGCTTCCACTTTTTCCCGTTCAACATCCCTAATTACACACGCTACATCATCATTCTTTGCCTGCAATTGTTCAATTACAGTGACTACTGCTGCCTTTTTATCATTGTAAATCTTCACAAGATCGATTTCTATGTTATGATTTTCCGACTTGTGTTGCTTTGAGAGGGCACAGGTGTTGCATACAAGCATGTCACAAGTTTCACAAAATGCAATCAGCTCGTTTCTTTCATGTCCGCGAACAGTGCACATAGAGATCCTGTTTATGTCAATTAATGTTTCACTATCACAAATCTCTTTCAGCAAACTAATCATGTGATCACGAAACATCACATTCTGACGATGATTTGTATAACAGGCCTCACATAAAAAGACGGTGCATTCCATACATCGGAAGTGAGATTGTCTTTCACAACCGGAGCTGCATGGGATCCAATCTGCACGGATAGCTAGATATTCCTTGAGCACTTCCTTGGTCGGATCTATTGGCATCACGTCAATATTCGGCATCTGATGAACAATCTTGCATATTGGACATTGGAGCTTGAAATTTTGCCACAGTTTGATGGCACACTTCTTCCCGAGGGAATGCAGACATGGCAATAAAACTGGATGGTCACCGTCGGCTTTGATGTCAAATTGTTCATGACATGAAGGACACTGGAGATATATTTTCCTAACTTCTTCCAATGACAAAAGGTCAATATTTGCTTTCGTGCCATGCGGAGGTACTACTGCAAGACAATGCAAGTTTGTTTACAAAACGGAAAAATGTAGCATTTTTTAGAATACTGATTTTAAATTTTTACACAAAACTGAATGGATATATGTACGGTATTCTATATTGTATATATTTGTATATTTATTAACTATATTTTAGTATAAGCTACTTTAATGAATGATTGTCAATAAAATTCACAAATATAACTATCTGCTAGCACATATATTCAATAATTAGAATACTTTTAAATTGCATTATAACGAATGTGCAAGTTCAATTTTTTTATATGACAACATGTTAACATATCATTTTAAACGATACTCATTTGTTCAGTTTCCTTACCCTGCCTAACAGAACACGTTTGTGTATGCAATTACAATCAACATTTTGCCGTCCATATTTCCAATCAATTGCCCAGATTGTATTGGAAGAAAAGTTAGATCTGTCTGAATATGGCCAATTTACTTTAAGGGAACTCATTAACTTTAAAATTGTACCTAACCCAAAACAAGTTAACCAACAGCAAATAAAATATTTTGAAAAAAGCCATGGTATAGTTTACACCCATATCAATATTTGAACTTTTATAATAGATTTTATTGATGTTATGTAAAATTACAAGCATGTTCTAAAATATCTTTTAATAAAATTATTTTGAATAAATATGGCATGGACAACATCTAAATCACGCAAGATCATAATGGCGGTAAAGAATCAGTTCTACATGCTGATGTCATATTGTTATTATCATCTTTGCGAACTTTCTCACACACTCATTAAGTGAGTAAAATTTGAATGTGAAATTACGAAATGAATGTGTACTTCAGAATGGGCAGTCGGGAAATATGTATAACATTTATCAAGCCAAGAGATTTTACAACCTGATCTTATGATAGAATTTGAATCATGCCCTTAAAATGTTTTAAAATATTTGGTTGAAATAAAAAATAAAAATATTCCGCAATTTTGACTTTCGAATACTGATACATTTTAAGATTTTCTGACGACTTTGACCATTATTAGTAAGTTTTAAACGTTTTCTATCATACCGCCTTGATCAATAGGATCGATTGCCTATTATTCTTACTTGTTTCATTTCCAGTTCGCTGTTTAAATTTTCCAATCCAAACCTCGGTCTCAAGTACGCATACTCTGGCTGTGTACCATCCTTGTTTCCTAACATCACATGTAACAGTTATCTGACCATTTTCCTCATAATTCACTTCTGGCTGTACATTCATATAGTCAAGATCTTTTATGTCGATCTGAAGAGGAACGCCAACTGCAGCTTGTGGATTGCCTTGGTAATCATACAGCTGTAGTTTTAAAACTGTCTGTCGACCTGTGTCTACTAAATCAAATATCTTTACTTCTGTTTTTGGTGGATAGACTGATGTGCTACAGATTTTCCCAAGAGTGAGCACGTGGTTCTGAAATTCAACCAGGCTGTTATCCTTTAAGTTTATTTGGACATCTTCACGTGGTAAATTGTCCAAAGGTTCTTTGAGAAGCTTATCAAATCTGTCCGTGATGATCTTTCGGATTTGAAGAAAATTAGCCGAATTTTTGTGTTGCAATGTCTGGGTTGAAAAGTGGATGCAATCAAGTATGTTCTGCTGATGATGTTTCGCATTTACAAGCTGCTGCTCTAGAACTTTCTCTTTCTTGTAACAAATAATACTTAATTTATTTTTAACTTCCGCCTCTCGTCTATTCAACATCTCAATGCAATTTTTAAACATTGCCTCAATAGTTGTATTCAAATCGTTTTGCACTTTAGCTAAGTAATCCAATCTTCGCTCTACATTTTCAATGACAGACTTTGTTCTCATTCTTAGCTCTTCGGCCTCTTGTAGATGCAATCTCACATTTTCCATCCCTTCATCGCTGGCGTCATCAACGTTTCTAATTATGTGTCCATCAGCAGCTTTGTGTGTTGTGGCTGTACAGTGGATACAAACAACGGTCTCACATTTTTCACAATATAATGACAACTTATTGTGTTCATGGCCAATCACCGAACAGAACAATATGTGTGTAAAGTCGTCCAGGTCAGACTCTTGTAATTGGTCCAGATTGACAACTTTGTGATCTTTGGTAAATTTACCTCCCCTGTGACTTTTCACACAATTTTTGCAGAGAAACTGAGCACATTCGAGGCATCGAGTTACTGCTTTATTCCCCTCCTTGTTTTCTTCACACATATTACAAAGGAGATCAGGAACTTTGCTACGAACTGTGACGAAGTCAATGAGCTCTCTACGATTAATGTCCTTCTTAAAAGTATTGACATCATCATCCTGCACCTGGTGGAGTTCCCTACACTGAGGACACGACACTGACTTATCCTTAATCATCTCCTGAACGCACAAGGTGCAGTACGTGTGCAAACATGGTAGTAAGCGAGGCTCCCGTGTATCATTGTCGTATAAATATTTACAGACGCTGCATATCAGGAACTGCTCCTTTAGATCTTCTATTGTTGCGTTCCTAGAAGCCATGTCTGTCAATACAGAAAGTATTCATAAATGATTGCAAAATATTGAACAGGCCAAGAAATATATGTATCATAATAATAAAGCGTAACAACCACAAAAGGTGTGGAAAATCGAAGTATGCATATTGATCTATTGTAGCTTACATATGTAGTGAAAACAATATGCAGCAGTCATAATTTTTAACAAAGGACCCGGGACTTTATTTCTTTTATTTATAATATGTATGTTACCAAAGAGTCTCTGATTGTCTTCTTTAGAATATCGAATAGTGAACAAAGCCAGTGACAGGTTCTTTTACCAATATATGCAGTTGATAGTATTCGGTCACGCTAGCTAATAAATTAGTCTGAGCCTTCGATGGTAAGGTCGATTTGCGACCCCTGAAATGGATATTAGAGAGTACTCTGAGATTCCTGCTCAAAACAAGGTATCTTGTGAGTGCTTCGAAAGACAATTTTCCACAAACACCTTATATCTGAAAGAGAGAAACAAATAGACAGAGATCTAGAGACGAAAATGAGATAGAAGGAGTACGTACAATAATTGAGTTTTCAGAGTACGATATAATTGACTGGGTCCCTCGCATGACCATCCACGTGTATTTAGAATGAGTGATTCTGATGCATCAAGACTTTTATATTTTTTATTTTATTCTATCTATTGTTGGGTATATTTAAGTCATTTTGTTTTGTACTTGTGAAGTTTTAAATGCAGTATTAGGAATTATAGTAAGTATGTACTGATTTTGTTTTCATGATTTTCATTTGGCATCATAACATACAGTAACTTTAAACCTGTAATACCATAAAATGTAAGTTGTTTACTCTGCATCATTTTAAATCCTTCGTTACTACGGGTTACTATTCACAATTGGATGTTACTACCTTATTTTAAATGAAAGCTTTATCAAGATGATATAATTGACAATATATTTTTTTTTCTTTTTTTTTTACCTTATTAATTATATCATCGTTTAAACGTTTTGAAAATTATTCAATAAAATTGATTTTTTTTCTACATTTACTGACAAACCTTGACGTCTTCATTATATGGCATATCAACTTTCTATTAACAACGCATTAAAAATAGTGTTTTTGATGCAAAGCTGTAAGTGTGATTATCTCCATTTATCTTGATCAATATTGGTATGACAGTAAATTCAGTGAACTTTAACTTGTATCAGTAATAGAAGAAATGATTTGATTTATTACAATTTAAGACAGATGTATTCAATGACATTTTTTGAACCAGATGACGAAAATTCATTCGTGATGCATGTTTGTGTACAAGTTCTGTGTTCGACTCTAATAAGTTTCATGCCTTTTAATTAGTCATAGTGACGTTTAAAGACTTGGTATCAAACATAAATGGTAAAAATAAACAAGAAATTCTCAGATTTTGTTTTCCAATTGAAATTTCGAAGTATTATTGTAACCAGTAGCATCTGGTAAGGCACAAAATATTTACTACGTTCAATAAAAGACAGTGCAAATGAAATTCATTGCAAAACGGCAATAATGATAAAATCATTAAAAGCGTGATTAAAATTAGGATCATGAAAAAGGACAGAAAGTCATACCACCTTGTGTTTGCTTAACTACTTTGTTTGCACTACTCACTGTTGTGAGGAACAAAAAGTTGTGACTTTGAGCGTTGGTTTGTAGTGGCTCTTTTTCATTCAATCCGAGTTGAAGAATTCTTTATATTTGGTGAAATCCTTAAATGTTCACAATATTTTGAAGAGAGTAAATTTAGATTAATTAAGGTTATGTAGACGCAGTTTGTCTCCTATAATCTGCATAAGTGTCAGTTAAACATGGACGGCTGCATATTAATTAGAACAATATCTTTTGAAAACCTTATTTCCGCAGAGACAGTTTTCAATAATTAATTAAACAGGACTTGATTAATGGCAAACTGACAACATTTGCTTACAATGATGTGGAAAGTCCTTGCTTAGACCGGCGTAATTTTTATAACTGTTGGTTTAGGACGTTCGTTCGGACATTGGGGGATAAATCAATTGCATTGTTTGTTGATGTTGTTAATTTCCATACAAGCCCATTACGAGTTTGTACCATTTCACTAAGAAACTATTTGATACTATGTAATTCAAAATACATGTTCACTGGATTTTAGTCATGGCTATCGGTATTGGGATAGTGTACCGTAGTCCAATTAACCTTATATCATCCATCGTCATAAAAAAGATCAAACCATTCCTAGTAGAAACCAGAAGCAGGGCGATGATGCTCAATATCCTTCGAAAAAGAAAAAAGAATTAAAAACAAAACGTTCTGTTACCTCCTACCTAGAGAGAAGTCTTGGTAGAAGCTTATCCTATCATTTTAAAAAAGGAAATGAGTAATATCAATCCAGCACCATATATCCTTCTCTTGAATTGATAGAGTGACACTATTGATAGAGTGACATGATTGATAGTCACCATGACATGATTGATAGAGTGCATGACATAATTAATAGTCAGCATGAATTGATTGATCGAATGACATGATTGATAGTGACATAATTGTTAGTCAGTGACATGATTGATAGTAAGTGACATTATTTATAGTTAGCATGATATAATAGTCAGCATGAATTGATTGATCGAATGACATAATTGATAGTGACATGATTGTTAGTGGCATGATTGATAGTAAGTGACATGATTTATAGTTAGCATGACATAATTAATAGTCAGCATGAATTGATTGATATAACATGATTGATAGTGACAAGATTAATAGTAAGTGACATGATTTGTAGTGACATGATTGTTAGTCAGTGACATGATTGATAATAAGTGACATGATTTATAGTTAGCATGACATAATTAATAGTCATCGTGAATTGATTGATAGAATGACATCATTGATAGTGACATGATTAAAAGTAAGTGACATGATTTGTAGTGACAATATATATAAAGAGAGAGGATGAGATAAGATTAGCCAAAAACAATCATTATTCAGCCCCTAAATACTAGTTTTACATTGGAGCTACTTACAAAGTGATCTTAACACTGTCACTCAAATTTTAGGCGTCCAAGTTTCCAATTCTCTTCATTATGGACTTACTGGGTTTTATATTGGATGCGTTGAAACAACACGAATGTTTTAAATATACTGTCTCGATGGAGATAGATAGAGAAAAAGAAATGAGACAAGAGAGTGTTTCGAATGATATAGTGTGGGGGTTCCTACAATGTAGACACTTCGAAATATGTCACAAATTCATAATACTTTGAAAATTTTAACTCAAGCAAATCAATGTGTCGTGCATCCGCATTTACTTGAAGCCCGTTTCTACTAACGCTACTGTGTGCACACAGAACAGCGATAAACTTTCTATGCATGATACGATGATCATTTTTCAGAAGCTTTAGAGTTTTAAATGAAATGTTTCCATTAGTCGGACATATAAGGATATTGTGGTGAAAAACTGCAATTGCTATTCGAGGCTTCTACCATTGACAAAGACGGTGGAAAACTGCAATTGCTATTCGAGATTTCTACCATTGACAAAGACGGTGGAAAACTGCAATTGCTATTCGAGGTTTCTACCATTGACAAAGACGGTGGAAAACTGCAATTGCTATTCGAGGCTTCTACCATTGACAAAGACGGTGGAAAACTGCAATTGCTATTCGAGGTTTCTACCATTGACAAAGACGGTGGAAAACTCTACCCAAAGCAATTCATGCTCGATAAGAAATTAGCTATCACACTACCTCAGTCTTATCAATCTGTTAGCCTTCTATCCTCAGCCAAAGCTTTGCTTTGGGTACATAACTTTTTTGATACGCAGGACATGGGAATAGTACATGCTAAAACAACGTAAACAAGAAGATTAGACATTTGACGAATCCAGAGTCCAAAATGTCAAGGATGTCAACTGGTACAAAAGTGTAAATACAAATACAATCAACTTTTGAAAATAGATACAGAATTGCTACACATGGTTGATCTCGCTTGTGAATCATGGGCCATAACAGCTGTTTTAGAGAAAAGGATACAAGGCAAAAAGTGAGATGCTTCTGAAAGACAATCAGCGTCTCACACGAAGACAATGTCACCAATGAATAAATACGGCAGAGGATAAGACACGCCATTGGGCTTCATGAAGACCTCCTGAGCACAGTGAAACAACGTACACTGCGGTGGTATGGGCATGTCTCACAATCAGCAAGACTTGCCAAGACAATCCTGCAAGGCACTGTAGAAGGAAGAAGAAAGAGAGGCAGGCAGAGAAAGAGGTGGAAAGACATCATTCAAAAGTGGACAGGCTTGGCATTGAGCGACTCATTGAGATAGACGGAAATCGAGAGGAATGGAGGAATTTGAATGATCAGTCTTGTGTGGTGCCCCAACGGTCTACTAGACTACGAGACTGATGATGATGATGATGGTCGAACACTAAGATATTGTGAACACGAAAGTGCGATATGTATGTTATACGAAGTTGACGAATATCATGCGAAACCAATTAAATATACTTATGTGCTGATTGTATCGATTGATGTTAAAATATGCTCCATTTCCTGTCAGCCACCTGAAATGTTAACACAACACATCAACATAAAACTATTAAGTTCTACAACCTACGAAAATTTACTCTTTCAAGTATTGCTTATTTCAAAACTGTGTAATCGACGTCAACCAAATCTTCACGATGCCCAGGAACGGTCCTTGATAGCAAAATGGATGATATGTGTTGTTTCATGTTCTAGGTGGTCGTAACCGGGTGTTAGAGGTATACAAAATTTGGCACTTTCCTAACACAGAACAATACAACTGCATCTCAAATTATCAAACTAAAGAATGGGATTTCTTAAAGTTCCAGGAAGGGGTAAAAGTTTAAGTGGGAATTGGCTGTCACGTAAGCAGGAATGATGACATTGTCAGACTTACCGGATGCAGCAACCATAATAACCTTTTTGTAATTGAAAACAATCGAGTCTTCGTGTATAATTTTATCAGCTTTTTGAATTGTTGCTTATCATCTGTGAGGTGAATTTATCGACTTCGACTTACCAAGCATTTCGTTTTTGGCAATATTGGGCACAGAGTCAACTATTTCCACAAACATTTCCCATGATTTTACCAACCGATCGTCTTCCTTCGTTCTGTACTCCGAGTACCAAAGTGAAACCATATATGAATTTTTGAATGGATCGTTTTCTTTTGAATTGTAGCACCAGAACATGTAGCCACTGTTTTTCATTTAAGTTTCGGAAACTTGATGACATTGCCTTTAATATGTCCGTAGACTGTTCGAAAAGATTTGTTATCGGCTTTTATCAATCCGAATTGATTTACGAATGATAGTTTTGAGTACTTTTTGTATATATGAGGTAAATAGACAACGACGATTCTCTCTCTCTCTCTCTCTCTCTCTCTCTCTCTCTCTCTCTCTCTCTCTCTCTCTCTCTCTCTCTCTCTCTCTCTCTCTCTCTCTCTCTCTCTCTCTCTCTCTGAAAATAGAACCTGTTAAAAAAAAAAAAAAACATACACGATGGAGTATTACTGCACCATTCGCAAGCTTCCACATGCGGAAACCAGTATAGAAGTAATTAAATAAATAAATTTTATGAAATATAATATTGAGTTCAAACATATATGTATTTCTCCACTATGGGTTTCACTTTGAGCTATATAGTATAATCGAGACGGCTCATGAAATTATTCTGACTAAAGCTTCGTCTGTGCCATGGTATGTTGGCACTGGTTGATATCTTCTGACCCTACGCAAATTATATAGTCTATTGTGTGGATTGAAAGCGGATATGTTTCGAATTTCGAAGCAATTTAAATACTCTCTCTCTCTCTCTCTCTCTCTCTCTCTCTCTCTCTCTCTCTCTCTCTCTCTCTCTCTCTCTCTCTCTCTCTCTCTCTCTCTCTCTCTCTCTCTCCATTATGTGCGGTAACAATATTTGTTATATTTCAAGTTCATTCGCACTTATCATTTTTTAAATAACGTAAACAATCTTTTTTAAGAAATAATATTTCATTGCGAGTACTCTTTCTCCATTGGAAGCTAATAATATATGATTTTATGACCACGATGAATTTTGTGCCATTTGTGATTGCCACACGTATCACATTCATTCTTTAGTGTGCGCTTCAATTGTAGAATTGAGTCCAACACGTTTATCTTATTACACAGCTTTGTATACATTTACTCCTTGATAAACTTGACTCTTAGATAATATAACATATGACAGTAATGTATTATAATCTGTATAGTAGCGGATAACTCCCTTGGCTACACTACCCTGAGTCACGCTATCTCGGGTTCTTTAGGATGTCTTGTAATTGGAGTGATACCCAGCTGAATCTGCCTAAGCATTGGCAGTCCTGAGTGTGACAGACTTTTACCTCAGCGGTGATACAGTCTTAGTCCTGGCATCTTGTCGATGACTGTTTCACAGAACGTGTCGCCGACTGATCGCAGATTTGACGCAATCTTGGTCGCCGACTGGGCCGCAGACTTATTGCAGTCTTGATCGCAGTCGCCGACTGGAACGCAGACTTGTCACATGGTCTCTGACTTGTCAGTCTTGGTCGCCAACTTGACCGTAGATTTGGTCGCCGACTTGTCTTTGTCTTGGTCGCTGACATGGTCACAGTCGCTGACTGTCGCAGACTCGCGTTGTAATTCGATTGAGATCGACAGATAGACGACAGTGCAAAATGATGAAAGAAATATATACCCAGGAGAAATCACGTGACTCAAAACTAAGAGCTTAGATGGCACTAAAAAGCCCGCCAAATAGTTAAAATCACAACATAATCTTTAATAAAGCGAAATATTAAATAACGAGACGAAAATTGAAGTACATAGGGTTTCCCCGTCACAGTATTAGGTCAGCAATAAACGCGTAGTACAAGACGCTGGGTTAGTGTGAGAAAGAGTTACACTGTGTTTTCCGTAATTTCGAACCTTTCCATTATTATGAACTTTAACATTAAAATTAGCACGATGCATAACTAACAGAATCTAATTATTTGACAAAAAAAAAGATAATTTATATTAACTTACCTAAATCACTTCTCAAATAAATGATCCGCTAATCCTGGTTGATTGACACCGAGTTTGTACGAGCAACCCCACGTACCTGTTTGTTTTCACTTTCTATTATGCTCTCTAGGTCACGATGTAACAACGTACTGCATCGTTATATCGTAAAAAATGTCAATTAATCATAAATAGTTCTTTATTGAATATTCCTGCACACCTCGGATGGGTGTATGCGTGTGTACAAATATACCTATATACATATATAGATATATACTGATATACCTACCTACCTACCTACACATACATACATACATATGCAATTATATTTGACTAAAATAAGAAAATTTATTCCAACTTATCAAAATCACTTACCCGATAAATAATCAGCTGATCTGATCTCACTGATATATGTCCAAGCCACCCCACGTACCTGTTTAGTTGTGTCTATAATGATGTTCAGGTCACGATGTGAACTGCATTGTTATCTCATAAGGAATGTCGAGTCACCATAAATAGTTATAAAATGAATAAGTGTGCTGACCCTTTGCAGAGATAGTTATATCTTATTTTTCGTTTCGTTATATATATATATATATATATATATATATATATATATATATATATATATATATATATATATATATATATATATATATATATATGTAATCATGTCAGCCACCGACGCGAGTGTGCTTACATACATACATACATACATACATACATACATACATACATACATACATACATACATACATACATACATACATACATACATACATGCATACATGCATACATGCATACATGCATACATACATACATACATACATACATACATACATACATACATACATAGGAACTCAACATAGACTGAATATTATCACTAATATTTAAATACCTCTTTTAAAGTTAATTAATTACCTACTTTAAGAATATACCGGAAACTAAAAGTTTAAAGGAGTTTTTATATCTCGTAATATACATGTTGCCATTCGAAACACTATGTCAACATGAAACAAAGCTATAAAATCACCTCTAATAACTTATTGCGGTGTTATAATCTACAGTAAAACAATGACATCGTGCCAGATATAATTGTTTGAGCGTATAACATTTTTCTAGTTTGTAAGTGAGAAGGTGAACCTCCATTCTCATCAAATCCAATTCGTATCAGAGGTAAATCATGGTTGTGGATGGGAGAAGTGTTTCATCCGTATCCATAGGAACACTGATGTTGGCATTAGGCACGAGGTGCATCTAGTATTAAAAATTTGTCCGAATAGGTGTCATATGTTTTATTGATAACTTTGTGTTCTCTGTCAATTGAAGAGAATTGCTAAATTCAAATAATTGCAGGTAACTGGAACTACAACCAATTGGTGAGTCTTAGTAAAAACAAATACTTGTTCCGTCAAAACAAGGCATTTATTTAGATTCCCCAGTCGCCCTTTAAGCTATACAAGATTTACCGTTTCCTAATCGCAGTTTGAACCTTGACCTTGCAGAGCAACGAAAAGAGTTAAAAGATAAAGCGGAGTTTTCCTACAAGATTCTCAAATATACCAATATTTTACACAGACGTTCCTAATCTTATTTTTAATGCTTTTCAAGTGACGTAATAAAAAGTAGTGGCGTTATCTACACTAACTATTTGAATGAATTAAACGAGTCGCGCAGTGAACATGAACGTTCGACAACATTTATCGTGTCTGGCAGAACATCTAAGATTTCACATCTAAGATGACCACAGACTAGACAACAAGTCTTATCAAGTATAATTCTCATGGAAATAAGCACCTGACAGGATAATCGCGCACCAGGGCTTTTGTTCGTGACATTTCAAGACATAACTAAAGGCATTATGCCTGACTATAACGATGATCTAGTCGCGAATGTGTTTTCACCGGCTACAGAAATACCTGGACCGATAGAGAACAAATTGATGACAAAGATTTACAGATATCAGCAAGACTTTACTACGGTGTACACGATTAATTACTTTAACTTCGTGTACCTACCTTGATTTCGTTCGGAAGTCTATGGTAGACACATGCTTCAAAGAATGTGCTAATCAGCTTTCTGACCCACCTATCCCCAATTATAGATGCATTGCCGTGTTTTTTTCAAACAACACTGGGTGGACTAATGATGGTCAGTAGCTCGCCAGAGGAATATTCAGTTATTGTAATTGAACATGTACTGTCTCCAATAAAATATCACATCATCTCAGATATGTCACGTTCAACTGTGGTTAACTCGAAAAGATCTCAGCCGTGGTTAAGTCGAACAGATCTCAGCTGTGGTTAACTCGAAAAGATCTCAGCCTTGGTTAACTCGAAAAGATCTCAGCCGCGATGACAAAAATACAACGGAGCTCTATGAAACTTTCTCCAGACAAGCTGTCCAAGACCTCCAGACAAGCTGTCCGAAACACCAATCAGAACGCAAAAGTTTGAAGCGTCCATTTAACAGTTTTTATTTCATCGCGATCACAACGTCTGTCAACTATTTCGTAGATGTCCTTTATGCGGAATGAACTTGCATCGATGATTCCTCACACAAGGGAAACTGTAGTCGTATACCTATTAACATTTGCGGACTCTCAAGTACCCGAAGCGGTGCCGGTGTAGATCTTACTAGGTTTGTCACCAATGCGGATTTAACTGTGATTGCCAGCCGGGTTGTTGTTGATATCGACCCGGGAAAGTTTGTAACTTTCCAGGATCAAGCTGGAAAACTGCAAAATGCTGGCATGGACTTTCAACGTGTTGTTTTGAGCTGCGAGGCCAGGTCGAAATAAACCTTACTGAAAGCAATAAAATCGAGGTAATCAGACTTGGTCGTGTCGGTCGCTTTTACCAAAGACTACGTCAATACTTGCATTAATAAAATGAAACAACACGTGGTTGTCAAGATCGCAGAGGTGCCTTTGCCATCAACCGTAGTAACTGCACTGAGCCAATTCAGTCAGTACTAGCCAAAGACCTAGAGGAAAAACTATCAAAGCAAACTTACCAAATGATGACTTGATATAATGGCGGTTGTGCTCAAGATGGTAATATTAATAAAGGGTCAAGAACAGTTTGGTTTTTGACCATATATATACTTTCTGAATTTTTGAATGAAGACAGACTTTTGAATGAATTTGAACAAATTGATATACAATTGAAACATGGAAGATATGTCCTACCTAAAATGTATTCACTGATAAAAAGAATCCAAAAAGCGGTTAATATTTCTTTGTATAACAATGATATTAATTTATTCATTCGGCTATTTAGTATAGTTGAAGCAATTAGAAAGAAACTCGGGGAACAGTACCAAGTTCGGTCAGAGATTGCTTTGAAAGTGAAATCTATAAGACGTTTGATTGATGAGTCTGGAAATGCAAGCATTGAAACCCACAATTGAAAAAACGTTAGCATTTCCAATAATGACATCAGAAGCATTAACTACCAGACTAGCCCGTGAGAGGTTAGCATTACTGAAAAAGTTTATACCAATTCGAGATGACGTGCGAGATAAACTACAACTTAGACAGCAAGCGCAGACTGACTTTTCTATTGGGAGCGAACAGCCCCTGTAACTAAAGCCACTAAAGATATGAAACTTGCAACAGAACGTGCTATATACGGCGACATCCCTAGAAAAGAAGGAACAGTACCTATTATTGATGTACTGGGAAAGATTGCTACAGAGACTGAAAAAACTCAGGAGGGAATAAAACAGCTTTCAGGTGAGTTACAAACTCAGCGAGAAATACAACAAATGGATAATATTAATATTGATGATAACTCCGTTGAAGGTGCTAGTGATTCTATTGAAAAAGTTTCCACTAAAAAAGGTGTTCCTTTTAACGAGAAATTCACCGATGAAGCTATAGAAAAAATCAAACAAATTCAATTGCTGAAACCTAAAAACTATGAGTTATTTGGTGACTTCGCTGTAAAAAGTTATTATAACGGGGGGAATTTTTAAAAGACGAGTATAAAAAAGCACAATAAAACGAGATGACTGGGTGGATTGGATATATAAAATTAATAAAAAAAAGACCACGGCAAATTAAAAAAGGATACATTGGAGTACAGAACTTTTCAAATGGGAATTGATATATACGATTTACAACAACAACAACAACAACGAAAAGAACTAAAAGAACAACAACAACAACAACGAAAAGAACAACAACAAAGTCGAGGTCGAGGACGAGGTCGAGGACGACAATCTCCAGAAATTCAACCAGCAAGTGTTTTAGGAGAGGGTTATGGAAGTTCTCATCATGATTCTCATATATGTCCTAATAATAACATTAATGATATATCGCGACTAGAGGTTCTTATAGGAGGTAAGCGAGCTGGAAATAACTCAGTTGAAATAACTAATGAAGCATTTGATATTTGCAGACGATTTTTCCAAGGTGGGATAATTGATATTCATACGTATCGAGAACTCTTGGATGAGTTAATGGACGGAATTCCAGGGGAATTTAGTGGTTATTATAACGATTGAAATTTCTGAAATGCCAGCATTTAGAAATTACAAAGTCATTTCAAATAAGATGATAGTACACTATAATCACGATAAACCAACAAACGTGTATGTGGTAAACTCAAGATTGCCCGTTTATAGGGCATACTATGGAGACGGCCTTGGAAATACCATAGCGGGTTTATTCACAAGAATAGCCCCAAAAGTAGCACCAGTTGCTAAACAATTAGCGATGAAAGCCATTGATGTTAGTCGTAATAAGGGAATTAACGCTGTTGGAGATCTTGCAGGAACGGCCTTTTCTACCGCAAAGAATAGAATAACGTCATTGGTGAAATCTAGATTCGGACGAAAACCACCACAAATAATTTCAACACCGCTACCTTCAACAACAACGATGCCTGCAAATGTCAGTAAAGTGATAAATAAAGCAGTGGAACAAAAACTAGCATCATTAGCAATGACTTCACCAGATAGTAGTAATATTGCAAGTATGATAGCGGGAAGCGGTCTTGGAGGAAATCGTAAAAATTTCAGACGAAAAAGAAAATGATAGCATTATTACATTTAGAAAAACGATAGTGTTTTAGTATAAATGGCATTTTAAAAAATTGCTGATCCAGCGTTTGATATGGCAGCACCGGTAAATAAAGATGATTCTAAGATTAACTATCAGTATTATGCCTATCCTGCAAGAGAGCCTAATCAATGGGGGGAGAGTTGAACTTTAAGTTCAAGATACAAGTAGATACTTTTGCCGTGTGAGGCGTTTATTGAAGTAGAAGGAGAGCTTGTAACAAATGTTGCAGCTGATACACCATATGGGAATGACCAAAATATCCGAGTTGGTTTTGTAAATAATGGCATTATGGCGCTATTTAACAGCGCAAGATATATAATTGATGGAAAAGAAATTGAATCAATAGAATAAGATGTTGATATTGCAACAACAATAATCGGACTTGCGAGATATTCTGATGATTATACAAGGTCGGCTGGTCCGTTTATGATGTTTGCTAAGGATACTTCTGATCATGCTGACCATATTCAGTTTATTAAAGTACGAACTGCGGTAGATACTGCAGAAGTTGATCAACAACTCGCAAATAATCTAGACCGTGAAGTTAGACCAGCCGCTGAATTCGACATTTTAAAAAGGGTCAATGGTAATTTCAATCTAGGATTTGCAACACGAAATGGAGCATTGAAAGGACAGCATCGACGGTTTTCATGTGCAATTCCGTTACATCACATATTCGGATTTTGTAGAAATGTCAGAAAAGTCATCTATGGAGCAAAGCATACAGTCGTGTTAATGCGAAAGGGGAATGACAATGATGCAATCTGGCGTGCTAATGGTGTTGATGATGGTAAAGTCAATTTAAATAAATTGGTTCTATGGATGTCCGTCTTGATTCCAGCAGTTACAATAGAGCAACAATTACTATCGTTTATAGACACATGTGGAAAATCATTGCTAAGTTGGCTAACAACAACGACTGATATAAAGCAGGATAATGTAAATGGCACATTTACATGGCACTTAGCATCAAAACAAGGTGTTTCAGCTCCACGTCATATCTTTATAGCGTTACAGGATGCAAATCGAGTGGGTCGTCAATTATCTAGTCATATGATATTTGATAAATTAGGGGTAAGTGAAGTTTCGTTGAGAATAAACGGACAACAAGAGCCAGCAGAGATTGTACAGCTTAATTATGATAACAACGACGTAGCACGTGTATATCATAGAATATTGTCGTATATGGGTTGTGATCAAAATGTTGATACTGGTTTGCAAATATCGCAAATTGATTTTGAAAAACACTATCCGATTTATTACTTTTCATTGGAACATCTTGACATGATGAGACAATCTGTTGTTGATATATACTTCCAAGCTCGGATACAACGCCCTGCTGGTATAGCTGATTATAGAGCAGTTGCTGTCATTCTCAGTGATAAATCAATGTTGTTAGAAGGAATTGGCGGACGAATGAGACTTATTGATGCACCAGTAGAAAATCTTTGATTTTCCAAACATGTAGTTAGGATTTTCACAATAAGATCAATTAAAAGTGTAAATTACGTTGTAGAATAGAATGACATATAGTATTGTTAATGTCCAGTTGACTGATGGTCAGGTCAAGAAATTGAAATCAAAGTCGGCTAAAGAATATGGAACTACAATAACGCTGAAACCCACTCAAATGTCCGGTGGTGCACATAAATTATCATTGACAGATCGTCAAATAAAACATTTCAATGATGCGCTAAAGAACAAACGAGGAGTTCAAATTGATTTTTCGAAAGCAGCAGTCGCCAGTATGATAAAATCAGGTGGTATATTCCCGCTGTTAGCTGCTATTCCAGCATTGATTGCAGCGGCTGCCCCAGCGGTTGCGAAGGCGGCAGCGTTAGGAGCCGTTGGTACTGCTGCAGGAATGGCCCTGAAAAAAGCTACTGGGAAAGGTTATAAAAAAAGGGAAAGGTTCTAAGACTACCAGGAACCCCATACAATTGGTACAAGGGCACTGGCCTAAGAATACCAGGAACGGCTTATTAGTGGAAAAATCCCTTGGATTTTCACCAATGTCCAATTTTGATTTAATTGATGCTGTAAAATCATTATCAATAAAAAAACTTTAGAGGAGTTTTCATGAGAGATCAATTACCGTCAAAACCAATGAAAAATGAAACGGGTATTATCAATCTTGATAACAGCAGCGGAGAAGGAACTCATTGGGTCGCATATGCAATTGATCCACGTGGAATTGTCTATTTTGATTCATATGGTTTAGCTCCACCAAAAGAATTTATGCGATATGTATCCACAATAACAAAATCATCGTTGGCTCCAATTTTTTATTCCACGCTACCAACACAACGGTTAAATGATCCACCAATATGCGGTCGTGAAGTATTAAACGTCCTTGCAGAGATATCTAGATTTCCAAGGAAACCACCACAAGTTGTTGCTAATGAATATACTAGCGGGCAATGGCAAAAACGATAGCGTTATGATTTAGAAAAACGTTAGCGTTTTCGTATAATGATCGATATTTGGGGACGACCTTTATCAGAGTAAAAAAAACAGAAACCGATAGTAAATTCGCTGTCGAAAATGTAAAAAAAAAATAATCGAAGATGAAATCGCCGAGACATTAAATTTGTCAAGTGTAGATCCTGGGGAAATAGTTGTATTTTAAGATCGGCAGGGCAAATTGAAATCTAGTAATGTTTCATTGGATGATGTCTTAATACGAAGACGTGACGTCATTGAAGATACAATAGTGTTATATTCAAATGATGGAAAACTCAAACCAGGTGTACTTGTTTCTACAATCACAGATGCATTAAAAAATTTAGATGAAGAACTTGAAAAACATATAACAACGTATACTTCCCTTCGTAGAAATATTATCAATAATTTTTTTGGAACACCAGCGGTAACCTCTCCATCTCTCGCTGAAATTAAATCCAATTTTGATGAAATTAAAACTAATATTAAAAATATTAATGATGCTGGATTTAATATTATTAGAGATAGCATTAGTAATATTAAAAAATCTATCGAGGATATTACAAAGTTTAAAACAGACAATCTTCCGCTACTTGAAAAAATAAAGATTCCTCATGAGAGGAATATCATAAATATGGTGTACACAATTCTCTCTGGATTATTAGATTGGGAACCTAAAAAGAATACAATAACTCTCACTGTGTCAAACAAGGGTATTTATCGATTAACAATAGTGTCACTGAACCAGTTTAATATATCATCATCGACTTCATATGGATACAACAACGTGATTTCAACGACTATTGACGTGGGTGAATACAAACGGTTTACAATAACAAGCACTGATCCTAATTTAAATAAGACATCATTTGTATGGTACATGGAGTTTGTAGCTGATCTAAATTAGAATTTTTAACCATTAGAAACCACTTGAGGTTTAAAATAATATGATTCCGTCATCGCAATATCGTTATGATACCGTCAAAGAGTTTTTAACGAAACTCAAAACACTCATTGATGAGTATGAAATAAAAATTAAAAAATATCGCAGGAGAATTACCGCGATTGATGTTACAGTATACTCGGTATCTGGTATAATGGCCGGTGCTGGTATTATACTATCTTCAGTAACAATGGTAGCTCCAATTGCTGTCCCAATTGCTATTTCCGCGGTGACAACATTTGCTGGAATTGCAAATGCTATTACTAAAAAAATATCGTGTTCTCAAGAAAAACATAACGACTATATAGTAAAACATCAAGCAGTATCTAACGGTTAATCACAATTATCCTCGTTGATGTCATCATCGATTGATGATACGATAATTACCGAAGACAAATTCTCCGCGATGATACGTATTTATGATACTGCGATTAAAAACGCTAGCGTTTTTTCATCTATTGCAAAATTAGACATTGTAAATAATAATAATAATGTCGCAAGAGATTCAACTACATCAGCGGATAGCAGAAAATACCACTCCGCGGAAAACAAGCATGATATCAATATCGTCAACAAACCCTAAATTCAGTGTGAATTTTCCTTCACCTGTTTCAGTAAAGGAAATCGCGTTGGCAAAATTACGAGTGTATCATAGTTGGCCTAATATTAGATCGGTTCCATTTGGCGGTCAGAGATCTAATAATTCTCTGGTATTTGCATATAGAAATAAAAAAGATGACACTCCAGATTGGAACGTTGTTTCAATACCAACTGGGTCCTATCAAATTGAGCAAATTAATAATGAATTACAACGTAGAATAAAATCCATTACTAGAAAAGAATCAAAAATTGCGATAACAGTTCATGAACCAACACTATCATCTACAATTGAAATAAGCTCTCCTGGGTATGTTGTAGATATTTATAACAGTTCAATAAGAACAGTATTAGGATGGCCGGAAGAACAACCTAGAACCGCTAGCGCTTCTACGCCGGAACCTATAAAATCTGATTACACTACTGACGAGATAGGACCTGAAAATCCGTCAAAAGGATATAAAACCCTCCTCGATATAAACTTTACAAAAAGATATCGATATAAGGATAAGGATGAATATGGTAAGGATGTGTGGTTTTATCCAGCTTTTAATGATTATATACCACAGGAAGGTGAAATTTTGGAAATATATGAAACAGCCCCATCCTATTCAGATATTGAATCCTATATCTTCAAGAAAATGAATCAGGATTTCAAATTATTATTACCGTCGTTAAGATCCGGTTTTCTCACACAAGCTGAGTTTATCAGCGTAGTCGCCGCGGGTAATAAAATCATCGATGACATGGAAATATTTAATTCGAGGATTACTAATCTCTTCACTGATGAAAATAACCCAATTTCAAGAACCTATTCCGCTGAAAATTATAATAAAAATATAAATGAAAATCCAAATTATAAACTACCAGGATATAACGTTCCCGAGTTAAAAAATCAACTCAGAACTGCCATCGACGAAGGATTTAATAAAATTTATCAATCATGGAAAGATAGCCAGCCGAAGCCTATTATCCTCACTCATAATAATTCTCCCGACGGCGACGGTAGACATATCGCACCGAACAATGTGGATATTTCATCAGTGATCGCGCTTAATTTAACGTGTGATGTAATCGAAGGAAGTTATCAAATTAATATGGAACAATCAAATCAAGCCCGACAAGGTTACATTCTTTATTCATTTGCACCAACAGCTCCTCCAGGATTTTTAATTGTTGATAATCCGACTAATCCAGTCTATATGCAATGTCAAAATAATTCGCTAACTAGAATTAATTTTACACTCACCGATCAGTCAAATAATTTAATTGATTTACGTGAAGTATTATCGATTAGTCTGTTTGTGAAAAGCTAACAAATATCTGTTAAATAATTTGTATTAACCAGCAGCAGGGAGGGCGAGATGACAACATATTTGCGACGTAGATGGCAGCAATTTGAGGGTGGTTATGACAACATATATACGACAAAATCGCTAAGGCTCCATTTTACAAATGGGGTCTTTATTTTTTTTTTTTTTTTTTGGTTAAAATATGAGATTTTGTAGGAAGGCTCCATTTGGCATTCTGAGGCTTTAATCGATTTTGTCGCAAAATTTTGTAGGGTTCGCCCTCCCTGCTGCTAAAGAATACAAATCATATAGCGAATAGCAACCCTTTCATGCGCACTGGATCCACCAAGGGATCACGTGTGTCAGGGATTGATTAAAATAGATGCAATAACTTGACGACGAACAGTTCGAAACTAGTAACTTACTAGCCTGAGCGCTTTCGACTCTTAATGAGTCTTTTTCAAAGGCAAATACAAAACATATATAAGACAAACAAACAAACACAAAAACGTTGTGTTTATAAACCTCTACATGGCTGTCTCCACATGGGTTAAAACTAAAAATACAACCAGCTTGTATAGACTAGTTGCGGATACTGAAAATTGTATAATTCCCTAAAAGTCTACAAGCCAAAGCGACATCTATTTTTACTTTTTTGTATATTTATGTAACGCAGATTATATCCCGGATATTTGATTCTATACCAGTTATTCTTATAGTAAAAATTGAAAGTTACTAAGAAGATTTAGAAAAAGTTAAATTCTACTAGTACATAGTACGAGATTATTTTATTCAGGGTTATACTCAAGACAGAATTACACTGCCTCCAGAAATGGATTCCACTTTACCGAGTGTTTTACTGTAATATCTAATAGTGATTGAAAAGATGTCTAACTTTTGAATGCATCTTATACAATAAGATGGCATACGCGCAAAATCTGTGGGCTGCTCATGCAAAATTCTTTTAGCCAGGTAATGGCAAAATCGTTAGAATTCAGTTACAAGTTCTGAGACTATCTTGTGGAAATCACGCCTTCAGGAGCCTGTTTTGTATATTGTGCCATTTAATGAGGAAATATAAAAACTGCTACAGTGGTATAGAAACTATCTATCAGACTTTGCTAACTTAATTTTTAAAGATATTGGCACCATTTTTTCCATAGAACGTGCAATTAATTAGTTGGATCGGTACCAGCAAACTCTTTGTCTGCAACTAAATTAAAAGTGCACATAGTTTTCCAAAATGACATTCCAGCCTAGCAGAGAGACATACAGACAGACGGACATACAGACAGAAACAAAGATCCAAACGTAGAAGTGTGCTATTATGCTTATCTTCAATCATCCCACTAACTATCCTTGTCTGAGAAAATAGAAATTTTCGTAATGTAAACATTTTGCAGTCAATTTTTTTGCACTGCACGGTTTTCAATAATAATAATAATAATAATAATAATAATAATAATAATAATAATAATAATAATAATAATAATAATAATAATAATAGGAAGAAGAAGAAGAAGAAGAAGAAGAAGAAGAAGAAGAAGAAGAAGAAGAAGAAGAATAAATAAAGTAATAATAATAATAATAATAATAATAATAATAATAATAATAATAATAATAATAATAATAATAATAATAACATGTCCCCAAAATCAATACCGAAATTGTTATCCAGTATTGAAGAACAAGCATTTGTTTAATTTGTATATATCTTCTTTTTTATTTACTATATCTGGACTCGGACTTAACTTCGTCTTGTAATTAAAAGAACTATTTATATTATAAAGTTTGCAATGAACCCGGAAGTAAATTTGGGGGGTAGGGATTTCCATACTATCTTCTTTGATTACTTAAAAATAAACGTAAAACTAATTATAAGCATAGTTCTATTTCATTAAATAGTTTATATCATTGACCATTCCGTAGGGAGTACAGCAATAATGAACTCAACAATTTATTAGTGTAAGAAGATTTCATGAATGATGGCGCCCATTGGGGACATGTAATGGGCAAGGTATAGCCAATAAAAAAAAAGCCCTGCGTTCAAGGCCAAAGGAAATTAAATAATAAAGTAAATAATGAATATGAATTTATCAACATGTGCAAAGAAAGATGTTATCGGCTAATGACAAATTTTGTATGAATCAAAGTCCCTTACCTGACACCAGTCAGTGATACTCAGTTACCTATGGAGTTAAGCTAGATCCTTCTATTCGACTAGTTAATTCTAGACTATAGGGTTGTCAGATAAGCAGTTTAAGAGATTAAAACAAAATTTATTTAAAAACATGTATTTATTTATATAGCAAAATGTTTGGAAGAAGAGAACAAAATTCCAAAACATATATCCATTCTTTTTCAAACAGTTCACAGTTAGAAACTCGTCGGTTTTATCCTTATATATGACGACTTACCTGTTTTGGCCGATTCCAATATGATATTGATTGACCTACATAGAATAGGTGAATTTTATCAAATATCAAAATTATAAGATAGCGAAAAAGAACAATCTCGCAACAACGAAGAAAGGGCTATTTACATGTGATCTCAAGTAAATATTTCTTCTTAGTGATGAATATAATGTTATACCCCTATGCTGATGATTTAGTGTAAATTCAGTGTCAATGATCCCATTTTAAAACTGTAAAATGTATTACAATTATTTTTCTTTCTGTTCGAATTCGCAGGTTATAATTTTCAAACCGAGGCTTAAGATTCACAGAAATATACCAAATACATTTTATTTTCTTGCATTTTGTCATTGATTACTTAATGCATCTCAGCCACTTGTCTTTTTTTACCCACATATCATCATCATCATCATCATCATCTCTCTCTCTCTCTCTCTCTCTCTCTCTCTCTCTCTCTCTCTCTCTCTCTCTCTCTCTCTCTCTCTCTCTCTCTCTCTCTCTCTCTCTCTCTCTCTCTCTCACACACACACACACACACACACACAAGGAAAAGGAAAAAGAAAGGGACTGCCTCGTTCTGATCAATTGTTCCAGTGATGATGCCATACAAAGCTTTTCTCGCTGTTGTTTAATGATATGTGTTTATAGTCTGACTTCTGGGTGATTTACAACACTAAATTCAATCTACCCTGAGTAGTATATGGGGACGTTATAGCCCCAATGAGCCAAAGAAGGGACAACAGCCTGGGACGATATGGCCCTACGATGTTTCCAAAAAATGGCACACCCTGGGACGATACAGCTCCAATGGGAATTTTGTATTAATGACTAGCACACCCTGGGACTGTATAGCGCCAAAAGGTACGACACAGTTGGCATGACGTCACGGTACTGGACACTTGGCGACAGCGTAGCAAGGAGCTGACCTAGTTGACCTAAATACGCACAGCTAGCAGTACGACTCTAGGGAGGGACATATACATATACATACATACATATGTAATTCAGACACATAAAGACATAGAATACATATATAGAGATATGGCAATTTTTTGTTGAAAATTTAATCTTTTCGAGGCATGGAAAGTGGCCCTGAAAAGGGCCGTTGTTTATGTTAACATCACGCTGTTAACATATGGGACATCGCTTTGCTCTCTTTCTTTTTTTTTTTTTTTCTCACATTTCTCAAAGCTTGTCTTAAACTGAATCTCACTTCTGGTCCAAAGATGAGAGTCCGCTTGAAACAGCCTTGTCTTTCCACAAAACATATTCTTTTCCAAACAGTGGCACCCTTAATCCGGATGAATCCATTTTATTTTCACATACATGAGTAAGTCCATATGGAAAAACAATGACGATACCCAAGTAGATGATTCAACGTCGATCAACCTATTCTTTGTGACAAGAACAGAAGAAGGGAATGAAGTGAGCCTCGTTTTTTATAGGGGAAGGCCGGATCGAAACGGATTGAAATGGTTTACCAATCCCAATACGAGTTACAAAATTCAGTCACTTCGCGGAGTCTGGCTTCCAATCCGAAGAGAGCTACCGGTGACATCACAATTTCTATATATGTGTGCTATCCTTTGTACTCAGAGAATGGATGCGACATCGTTTGATTTAACATGACGGAACCTAAGAAGAAAATGACTTGGGGTGCACCGGCTGTGGAGACGAAAAGCGATGGCATAGCAGTGGACACTTTAGTGAACACAGTGAAACTTCCCAAAGAGGTTGATTTCAACTGGAATTTAGTAAATCTGTTTCTCTTCGCAAGAATTTGTACCGGCACCAGCACCTTCGCCACTTTCTCCTTCTTTACCACGCGTCGACGTTTTTAGACATAGAAAGAAGAATTAGAGAAATTTTTAGAGCAACAATTTAATCTTTAGCCGTTTGAACAGGCATTTCTCCTTGAACAGCAACAACGAGAAGAAAAAGCAACAAGGTAACGACAGGAAGAAGAAGCGGTAAATATAATTTAAAAAGTCTAGGAGAGAAAGAAAACAGTTAAAGTCAAACGGTTACGATACTCTTGGACATTTTAGCTGAGTTAAGAAGTCTGAAACAAATGTATCAGACTTCTTTATTACGACCTAAGAGAAAAAGACCTTCTCGAGCCAAACAGCCTGACCATGTGACTACATAAGAGATAAAACATCTAGTCATTTATACTCAATCATTGACATGAGCAAGTCCACAAGTAGGCCTTGGCCGTGGCAAATGCTTAAGGCAGTCAAAGTGAATTGCTTCTCGTACCTGGGTTTGTTCTCATTAAAAAGGCCCAAACACTCAACGGTCCTTTACAGGGCTACCAATTGCTTTCAAAAAGAGTTAATATTCATTTTGCCAAAAAATCAATAAAAACTCAAATTCCCTTGTATAACTCTAGTATGTATGTGCGTGCGTGTGTGTGTACACACATCTTTTTAACATGCTCATTGCTGGACTTAGCGGTTCGAACAAAACCGAATTTGTCAAACATTTGATCAAACATAAACATCATTTGATCGATCATCCACCTCAACACATCGTGTTACAAAGAGTGGCAATCAGCGTACAGGCATATACAAGACAGTCAAGGTGAATCCATTGTCTTTGTATAAGGCAATCCTGTCGAAGAAGACGGAATCATGTCTGATCCCAGTCAAACACATTTGGTTATTTTTATGACATGTTAGAAGAAGACGAAGCAGAAATGAAACTGTGTTTTACACGCAAAGGGCATCATCGTAATGCCAATGTTATTTATATAACCCAAAATTTGTTTCAACAAAGTAAAGCCCATCGTACCATCAGTCTCAATGCTCATTACGTGGTCTTGTTTAAAAGTCCAAGAGATTAAATCGCAAATACAAGTCTTAGCCAAACAGTTAGGAACACCTTGGCTAACTCATGGGTACGAAGATGCCACACAAACCCCACACAAACCCACACGCCTATTTACTCGTGGATTTAAAACCTACTACCCTCGATTATTTGCAATTTCGTTCCCATCTGTTTCACCACTGTTCCCCTTCGCCGACTTAACATTGACAACCAAAGAAAAAAAATCTATAAAAACCTTGGTCAATTGGACTCTGTCTCACACACCGTCAACATGACACCGTCAACATGACATCCCTTCAGTCTCATCTTACCGTCACATTGATTCATGCCTTTTATGGCATTGGTCGTGAAAAATAATCCACAAATACGTTGTCGTGTCTTAGAAGCCAGTTTCAACGAAGTCTTACGGTAGTTTATGGTGACAGCACGTCAATTACTGCAAAACATCATTCCGATTCCACATCAAACCGAACATTGTTTTTGTTTTTTGTTTTTTACAGAAACAAAGAAGCCTTAACGCAACTGGCCGATGATCGCATCGACACTCAAACCAAAAAGCAAATTATTTTGACACCCTGGAGGTAGTGGTTCATTAGGATATGTCATCATTCGTTCCCTCTTAAAATTGGATCCTAATGCTTTTCAAACTTGTCTCCAAGAAACAAGTCACTCCCAGACGTACCCAAAATAAAAAGAGCCACGTTGTCAGGAATAGGTCACTGCCTCAGACAGAAAAAGAGAAACGGTGCCAAGAGAAAGTCACCACTTCAGAAAAAGAAAAGCAAACAGAAAACAGTTTTTACATACAAGATAGCGTCTACAAAAACGTCTTCTCCAGCGGTAATATCATCTTCTTCTTTATCAGCAGTTTTTCGCTGCTCACAAAGTAACTGCCCCCAAAATCAAAGTCCATGAGAGATCAGGCATGTTGCAAAATTTACTGGATTTTTCCAACCAAGAATGGGCTCGATTTAGCCCTTTGCGAACTCATCCACGACGTGTGCTGCCATTTTCTTTTACATACGATATACAGTAAAAGAAAAGATTAACAGAAGAAAGAAGGTAGCAGCTAATACAGTATTTATTTATAAATACTGTCACACCACTGTTGTTTTAACGGCAGTGGAGTGGAAAACAGATTATTCATATTGTCATACATAGGGCTCTCTTTGGCTAGGAGCCCTTTTTAGATTAACAACCATACTGTTGGCCCTTGAAAGGATGATTGGAAAAAAATATATATATATAACTTCCCATCTAACTGATTAATATCACTAATTTACAAAGGTAGCTTATACCTACACAAATTTGATATAACTTTTCGGAACCAAAAAGTACGCATAGTACACAAAAACATAATACCTCTATATAGTAGGAAATTTCACAACTCAATTTTATTTGAAACGTATGTGGCTTACACATGTTTGGCTAAGATAGGGACTCCCACCCCCAATAGGCAACGGGCGACGCCAAACCTTGACTTAGTGGGAGCGAATACGACATCCATTGCCGTCACCACCTACATGAGGAACACCAATGACCTTGGCAAACCAAAGGAACGAGGAAGTGCGGAAGGAAAGCTCCCTGGGCCACATAAACACACAATGAAAAGATTACACTTTCAATGCCAACATGTGTAATGTGGACCTGGGGCAAGCCATACATACAGAGAAAGAACTACAGCATGCAGACAGAGGATCTACCTACAGTGCCGCCCTTTACTGGGTCCTTTCCTTTGCCTTTTACTTGACTCTTGAATGTGTCGATGATGGCAGCCCTCAAAAGGTCCTTTCAAGGTCGCAAAACAAAAAAGGTTAAGCACTATAACCAAAAGCCAGCACCAGGCTAAGTGCCTCCCTGGACAGCATTATCACCGAAAGGTGGTAACCGGCTAAGGCGGTGAGCCACCAGGGGAGCTATAAGGCCCATGCGCCGGGGCAAAAAAGTGTCAGCACCAAGACACCGGTGAGCCTGGCCCCGGAAGGGGGAGAGGCCACTAGCCCTTTTCTGGGCTTAAAGTCATAAAACACGAGAGTGTATACATGACTATAATACATATGCGATGCGATGCATTCATCCATTGCCAAGGTGGACACAAAGGACTACGGGAAGCAGGAGGATAGACAGAACGAGACAACAAGGAGGGAAATCGCCCCGGGCCACACAATCACACAGAAAAGATTACAATCTCAATTGCCTATTAGTGTGAAGTGGACCTGGGGTATGAACAACTACACTACAACATCACAGACTCTGGTAAGCGGTGGGGTTCTACGGTATCACCCTTTCCCTGATTCTTTCCTGCCTTTTCTGGGGCTGGCATAGAGGCACTCTGAGTTTATCAATGGGACTAAGTAACAAAGGTCTTAAGGTTACCAAAAAGGTCAGCACCACGACCAAAAGCCCAGCCCAAGGGCTAAGTACCTCCCAGGATAGCAATGACACTGAAAAGTGGCATCCGGCTAAGGCGGTGAGCCACCAGGGAGGTTAAAAGGCCCACGCACCGGGGCAAAAAAGTGTCTAGCACGAAGACACGGGTTAGCCCGGCCCCGGAAGGAGGAGAGGCCACTAGCCCTTTTCAGGGCTTAAAGTCATAAAACACGAGAGTGTATACATGACTATAATACAAATAACGGTACGGATTCTAACCATTCGACGCACACAAAGACCGAAAAGTAACCTGGTAAAGGCTACAATCACAAAAGTGAACGGAACGGACAAACAATTATTCGAAAATAAGCCTACAACCTATGTCTTCACTTTGGCCTGGAAGACCTAAGATTAAAACGAGATCCTTTGGAAAGGCGGTCAAAATTAAAAACCAAATATTGTCAAAGCGGTGATAAATGTCAAAATTAGGTAACATACACCTAGAGATTTTTTTTTTAGAACCATATAAGTACGCTAAGTACGCAAAATTCAACCTCATCAAAATATATTCAAAATTCACAACTCAGGAACATTCGGATAATTGAATAGGTGGCTAACACATCATTAGTAAAGGGACACCAGTAAGAAAAACGGGTTGAATTTGACACAATAGTTCACCTAAGTAAGATAAAGTTAGGTGGACTTAGACATTGAGGACTTTGGTAGGCGGGAGTTGAGGCGGAAAGCCAGTAGCTCTGTTACAATTCGATTCATAAGGTCTTTTTTTGGGTCTCTGACCTCTAGGGGTCAGAAAAATGCCTAGCACCAAGGCCAAGTGCCCTCTTAAAGTGACTGCAGTCTATGCCCGGGACTGCAAGCAGTCGTATAAGCCTTAGGGCAGTAAGCAACTTAAAACCAGTTACCTACCTACCTCTATCCATTCTACACAGAATAAAAGATTACAAGCAATTATGAGAGAATAATAAGACTGCAAGAGGTAGTTAATACCTTAGTCATGTTGGAGGAAATGTTGGTGAGAGCTGAACATGGGTGTTATAGCCCCCATAGCGTAAATATGGAAATTTACAATTTGAAAAGATGTAACTGAAATTATATCAATTTTAATGTAAGAAAAAGAGGATATAGATGACAAAAGGAGGATGACAGAATGGAATGAAAAAATTGAAAAAGAAGAGAATGAAAAAAAGAAAACACAGAAAGAAGAGTAGGAGAAGGAAAAACAGAAGGAGGAGAAGAAAAAGAAGAAGACCAAAAGTGTAGGACAAAAGATAAGAAGCTGGTGGAAGAAGAGAAGAAATTAGAATAAATTAGAATAAGAGGAAAACAAAGGCCCTTTTCAAGGCAACTTTCCATACCTCGAAAAGATTTTAATTTTCAAAAAATTTACCATATCTCTATCTTTGTGTTCATCTATATTTCTATGGGGTAACCAGTCTACTTGACCACTCTGATTACCCGAGTGCTTGGATCAACTACATGTATTTAGGATAAGCATCCAAAGGATCCATACCACAAAAGTACCTCAACTGATTGAATAATTCAGCAATCTTAAAAATTTCCTGAAAGAACTCAAAATATGTTACTCATGATCATCCTGGTTTTTTTCCACATCTTTTATCATTATCTGCACAATTTAAGGTCTCTGTTCTGTTCCAAATTTTATTCTTTCTCCTGACCTTTTCAAAATTTCCTAATCATGTGGGAGTCCTGCAGAGAAGGGCACCTGCATAATTGGGGGGGGGCATATAGTGGTTGTCTAGCCAATAAATTTAATGGATATAAACCAAAATATATTTAGAGGTGAAACTGTGGGGGGTGGGACCTTCCTCTGTTCAGTTTCTTATTCATTCATAATTTTTCGAACTAGTATTTTGTCCTTGTTTTCATTAAATACTGAGTTTTTAAAATATTTGGTCATATCTTAATCAGATCCAGCCTAGCTGACTTGAAGAATTCATAGTCAGAGGTACTGGATTTGATCACATTTTTTTATCATTTATTTTCTTTCTTCATATGGTATTATATTCTGTTGACAAGTTTCAGCCGTAATTCATGCTTTTACACCCTTTATTACAAAATACAAGTACACTTTATTCTGGAAACTTTTTAACTATTTTTCCAATTCAAGTCAGTTTTAATTTATTACAGTACTAATTTTTATCATTTCTATATTATTTTACCTTAAATAATATCATACTACTTTTTGAAGAATTGTGTATATACGCATCATTAATTTCAAAGAGTCCTTCATCAACATCACTGAGCACTGTTCTTAATTGCTTAGTCCCTGGAAGAGATTGTTGGCACTAATAAGCTTCCCTCTCAAGGGAAATAAATCAGATTCTGAAAAGACCTATTAGCATCATAAATGGCCATCTATGGAAGGATGCTTTAAATTTTGTACAATTGTACTCTGACTGGATTTTTATATTAAATTTTTTTAAAAAAATTTTAAAGGTTCTTTTTAAAGATTTTTATGTTTAATCATTCTCATAGGAAACTAAATATTTTGTTATAGTGATAGAACCATCCTATGTATGGTGGTATGTTAAGGACACACTCTACTAAATGTATTGATAAATGGGAACCAGCCTAAAAATAGGTGAACTTTAAATAGAGTACATATGGGTTTGGCTGATCAGGATTGGTTAATAAGGTATGTTATGTTTTAGGACAAAGAATCTTTTGAGACCTTATCCTAGATGAAAGTGAATAAAAATAGAGACATTGTTTAATTGATGAAATTTCAGTTCTTTAATAGTCTTGAGTTTGGAACACTCATTACTAAAATTAGCAGAATTGAAAGCACATTTCAAGCATATGCAGCTCCAGAAAATGCTGTGGCTGATATACTTTCCTCTGCACAGGAGCTGACTTCCAGGTTTCATCTAAACTGATAAATATAAGTTTGGTCATGAGCACTCCAAAATTTTAGGTTATTAAATTTTTAATATAATGGTGTTTGCACAGATTTACTTTGAAAACTGAATTAGTATCGTGATTCCTAAAATAATGTATTTATAAGAATGAAGATTAATAATTGGTTTAAAATACAGAAGAAACTTAACACGTTTTGAAGAATCCCATACATGGATAAACTTGTGGGCAATATTAGGCTTGAAATCTGGACTCTTATAGTGGAGACTTGCATGTGTTATTCTCAAAATCAAGACCCATGAGAATTTTAAACATATGTTTTCTTTTGGAGAGATCATGAACAGGATGTAAACATCTTATGAAGGTGTTACAAATAGAGCATATTAATTTGGGCCAACATTAAAATTACAGTCCCTGTGCTCTTTTTCAACCAACACACAGTGGAAAGGAGCAAGATAAAATATGCCTACTAGTAACTCATCCCCCAAAAATATGTTGTAAATTCAAGCACATACATGAATTATTAAAAAATTTGAATTTCAAAATGGAACTAAATAATACCAATCATTAAGATTCAGGAACAAAATAAAGTTTTACACCAAAGTTTTTCTAAAATCATTTTTCCCCATTGTGCTCAACCTGGTACACTTATCAGGGTAAAACCAGGCCGATGAACAAGGCTGCATGGACAGTATTTGTATCTTGCCTCTGTTCTTGTGGGTTTAATGCCATTTTTCAGCACACATGGTGGCCAGTACAAATGACAGAGGAAACCCCAGAAACCACCAACCAGCTACTGGCTTTCTCACTTATCCACAATGGCCAAACCAAAGACTCAAACCCACAAGAAGAAATCAGATGTCAGTGTAAGGGCAAGCATTTTAGACCACTCGGCAACCCAGGGGTGACTATATCTTGCTTCAGTAACATTTAAATTTATGTTAAATTATTTTCATCATTTTTCTGTAGTTTTCATCAATTTTTAAATATTTGCAGGATTTTATTGTCTGGATCTCTATCTGCTTTGGGTAAAATGATGCTATTGGGATCTATATCTGCCTTGGGTAAAATGATACTATTGGGATCTCTATCTGCCTTGGGTAAAATGATGCTATTGGGACTGGTAACATCTTTGCTGATAATTAGTTAACAAGAGAACTCTAAAAGCCTGTTGTTTGATAATTTGACAATTTTGTGCATAAATATTTTTTCTTCTTGGAGCTGAGTAACTGTGACTTTTGACCTCAAAATTAATAGACTTCTTCCTTACTCACAGAAAGTTTGGGCCAGTTCTTTGATCTACAACATAATATCATTGAGCAGAATCCGGTTTTCTTCTTTCAGTCTGTGACCATGACCTTTGATATTTTAACCCCAAAATCAAAACTTGTTTGCTTGGATTTAAGTTCAGGACATTGGTTTTTCCCTTGGAAAAACCATGGTCTTGCTGATCTTTGTCAGATTTTTTTTATACTTAACTGAACTTGGTTATGAACTTGATGAAAATTTTCATTGCATGCAACGTAGAACCTGGGCATTTTGTTGTAATAAGTCAGATGACTGTCTGTATGCAAGTCTGAAGGAAAAAAAATATTTTATTCCTATTCCAACATCTGTCTAGTAGAATCAGTCTTTTCATTGCATTCAGTTCTAATTTGAGAGCAATTATTTATTAATATCACTGTGATACATCAAGATTATTGGCATGTATGCATGTTCAATATTAGAATTTATTTGGAATACCACTGGAATTAATTCAGAACACTACACTGATGTGTTTGTGCAGAAACAATGTTAATTCATCAGTGAATTTGATCATTGATGTTTTGACTACAATATAAATAGGTTTTGTTTTCTTGAAAATAGTGCAAGGTTTGGAAACCATAGAAAATGGCATACTGAAAATATTGTGCAGTAACACCTTTTTGTTTCAATTAGTGTTAAGGTGACCTTAGATCTTGTAATCTGGGATCTATTGGGTTTTTTTTCCTTCACAGCCAGTGGAAGTAAATGGTGGAGAACTAGAGCTATAGGGTAGAACCATTTCTTCTTTCAGACACAATGACTATGACCTTCCTTTCTATCCTTGACCCCAAAGTGCACAACTTTAGATGATAGAGAACCGAAATTACTGTGCAGAAACCATTGTCCTTACTTCTCCATGACTTTAGCTTTGTGTCCAAACTTAATAGCATTCCCCAACTGCCAGCCATCTATAATGTTTGGTATATCTTGATAATGGAAAACTTAAAGCAATTGTACAGAGATAATAACAGCTTGTTAACAGCTGAATTGGTCAATGTACACTCTTGTCTTATGGTGGGCAGAAGCATATACTGCTTGGTCATTCCAGGGGGTGGAAAATTAATGAAACTGGTTTTGGTTGGACACATTTTTTTTAATCAATAAGCATATGTAATGATCACAGATTACTTCCCTTACACCAGAGTAAGTCATAATTCATTTAGCTTACAATATATAATAGATATTCTGAAAGGAAGCAAAATAAAGATGTCTATGGAGAGAAACTTATATTCTTTTGTGGAAAATTGTATAAGTTTAACATTACAGTTGGTTCCCAAACTAAAATACATTTGTTTCCAGTCAACTACGCTTTTACAGGTTTAAAGAAAAAATACTGTTGATTATGAATAATAATTATGAAACAAAAACGTTAGATCAGTTAACTAATACTTTAAAGGTGATGGAACCAGCCTATGTGTAGTAGTATATTAATATTGCATTTATAAGAATGAAGTTTGCTGTCTAGCTGAAGAGAAATATCAGAAGAAATTAGATAACTTGTTCCTAAGAAACCTACATAAAAGTTCTTTCTTGCAAAATGTGTTTCTCTGCTCTTACCACAAATGTATAGTAAACTGTGCAAACAGTATAACAATATGGTTTACAGAAACTAAATTATAGCTGGAAAATTTTGACAGAAATCTATGTCAGAATTCTTTTTATCAAATCTGGTCATATTCTGTTTTTGGTCATAGTGGCCATATGTTATTATCAGGGTCAATTGAAAACTTTCTAGATGCCGTTTTTGAGAAGCCGTTTAAATTAGGGTTTTTTCTTAGCAGCAGCATTTGATTGCAGATGGGCATCATTTGAACAAATCTGAAAGATATTTATATCACTATGCTTTATATCAAATTTGTTATAAAATTCTACTGAGTGGTTTTTGAGATGCTGTTTGATGGATTTTATATTTTTTTCGTAAAGGCAGCCATATCTAATGTTGATCAGAGTACAATGAACAAATTTAAAAGATCCTCAAAGTAGGATGCTATATATCAAATTTTGTTGAGTGTTTTTTTGATAAGTTATAAAAAGCATCTGTGAATGGAAAATGTATGACAGACCAATATCACAAGATAGACAAAAAACTATACTATAAGCTTACTTTTAAAACCGCTTAATTGCAAAGTATCCAGCCCATGTCTTAAATTGTGTTACAACTTCTCAGACCATTACATATATTATATACCAATACATATATGCCAACATGTACCAATCGCTGCAAAATGGATTGAAATTCCAAGACTGTTGTGCAGAAAACTCCATATATTATCCCAAAATTTGAAGTCTCTATCCACAACAGTGTAATTGTCCAATATTAGTCCTTGGTGTTGTTTAACCTTCAGTATGAGATCAAGAAAATGAAAATGTGAGTTCACTGTTTAAATTTTAATAAAATGAAATCTTCAAACCCTTCAGGTAGCAATTTTTAAATAACCAGAGTTATGAAGCAGCTTTTTAAGAGGTTAACATCCAGAACTATATACATTTCCACCTACCCACCCAATAAAGTTGACACCAATTAACTGCTTACCATTGACACAATTTAATATCCAGAAATAGACATTTTTCCATAAACCTGTTTTGACACAGTTTATTAAAAAAATTTCTGTGACATTCTGATCTCTAGTTTTCAAAAATATTCATTTCCCTGCAGTTAGTTAACAAATTTTGCAAACTACTAACATGTTGTCAAAAAACGAGAAAGAAAATTTATTTTATGTTATTACATGTCTGTACCTATGGGTTTCTAGTTAAACCACTGCATGCTGAGGCAAAAAAATAAAACCACTCACATGAATCCATCGTACTGTTTATTAATCAAATACTCCCACCACGTTTACAAAAGAAGCCAAGTATCAATGCTGTCCTAATACTTTCATAAATGCCCAGAAATGGACAAAAAAACATTAAAATCTTTCAAAATCCAACAATAACTTATAGTCCTAATTTGACTTAAGTTAACCTATGTATCAGCTTTCATCAGCCTACCACCAAAGTTTCATCATCAGCAAATTCATAGAAGGGAACCTCCAGGTTGAGAGGTGCTGGTCCTTTTCTTATCCTACCAGAACAATCGTAATGAGAGCCATGGCACGGACAGTAGTAACCACCATAGTCACCAGCATTTGCAATGGGCACACAACCTGAAAAACAAAATTTAATTCATAATTTGCACAAAATAAAGAGTGCTTTGTGTCCTTGACATTTTATTTTCAAATCCATGTATACTGTAGCTTATTGATATCTGATACAGAATAATGTACAGAGGTGAATTTAGTTTACATCATTAAATGTACCAAGCAATTAATTTAAAAAATTCAAAATGAGTATGAACAAAGCTAATAAGTATTGAATTAATTTAAAAATTCAAATAACTTAAATATTTTTTTTAATACATCAAGTGTAACTGTATGGCATATAATAGACTTTAATGGCATAATAAGGTGGTGGTTATAGCAAAAGATATGAAATTGTGTGGAACAAACATATTAGCTAAGATTTTTCTACTACTTTCAAAGTTAAATTTACAAAGTATCCACTTTAGGTCAATTGCCTCCATCATTTTCAGCTAATGTACAATGCATCACACTATTGGTTAATGGGCATTACTAAGGGAAGCAACTCATCAAATCCAATAGATATTGCAAGGACGAAGTACTCAAATATCTGTTCGATCTGCCAAGCTGTAGATAGGGTTATCATATCATTATCTTGGCTAACAAAGATGTGTAGTCCTCTAAATATTTACTTTATGTGTGGAAAAAAGGAAACCAAAAGACTGCCTTTTTGTACTTTTTCATGTTTACATTCTAAAAGATTTTCATTTCTTACTTTCAAATAATATTACCAAAAAAAACATTCAGCATTAGCTTTTATATCATTGAACTGTTTGAAATCCATACAATGATAGAACCAATAGGGAAAGTGATTTTTTCCCCAATAATTTATATTGGACAAGTGAAATTTGAAAAAAATCTCCTTAAAGCCTTGTTCAACGTATGATTATATTCACTCCAAAACAATTCTGTATCCCCAACAAGAGAAGAGAATTCAGGTAAACAAGTCCGAAGTTTGTGGTTACCTAAATGAGTGCATACTCCTAAAATAACAAGCCACTCAGGCTTCTGAACTCTATCATCATCATGCTGGGGATCTCTTAACTCAGCCAAATTTACAGACTTCTCTGCTTCTATCTCTTCTGCAGTTCTGTGCCGTACAAACAAAGGTTTTCCTCTCCATTTAAATGTTACATGCTTGCCCTCTGGGATATCGGCAAGTTTGATATCGACTTTAGCCATTGCCAACACATCAGCTGATGCACTCATGCTGGAAACAAACTGATGAACAAGAGCTTTTCCAGAATAAGCTGCAGCGATTGCGCCACCTGAAAATATAAACTACTTGTTTTCAACCCTCTGCATGATCTGCACAAAGAAAGTTTATACATAATTACATGTTCTCATTCACTAAGGACAATTTCATCGATTACAAGCCTTGAACTTGAGGGAAAGGTGTTAAACTAATTTTAATGAGGTACCTAGTATAACTGGTACTTTTTCTGGGTCAAAAATACCCCTAATGTATTATGAAAATGTGTCCTCCACCTTACAGTGAGCCAGAGATTCCAGAAGACTGGACGGCCCCTTGAAAACCATGCTTCTAATGCTCATGCATGATCCCTTCATTTTTTTCTAGGCAGCAGCCTAATTTAGTGAGATATCAGATCAGTACAGGTATATATCTGACACAAAAAAGTACATTTTAATAATAGCAATACTATACCTATTGCTCTTGCAGTGCTGAATTTGTAAGTTTGATGGGAGGTTGATGATCCCACAGCTAGTGAATAAAAAAATTGCAAGGAATATTCACCCTTATTGAAAAATAGGAGAATGGAATCTGTCTGAGCCACATTCTGAGTTAAGAGGAGTGGGCCAAATGAGTTGATGGCTTGGCTATGGTGACCTAACAAGCAAAGGTAAAAGGAAGGAGGGCCTTGATAGTTTCATGACAACCTCCACTGATAAACAAGTTAGACATGCCCATGAAACAGCAATGGCCTGAACCTCATGTGATTTAATTATCGTGAACAGCATCTGTAAGAGACTGGTAAATGGCTTGAACCTCATGGGATTTTATTATCATGAACAATATCTGTAAGAGACTGGTAAATTCTCTTGATAGTTAACTCAATCAGCCTAGAAAGGGTGGTAGCTGAAATATCAGTTTAAATTCTAATAGGAGGAAATGACTCTTTCTACCATTTTTTTTTCTTTTATAGGCTGCCCAATAAAAACATAAAGCCCTAACTGGACATACCATACACCATTGATGCTGATATTCTCCTAACTAATAATGATACACTTTGCAACTCTGAATGAAAACTTACCTTGGCAAAGAGATTGTTTGAAATGAGCTAATAAGCATGATGGTGGTCACTGAGAGCTATTGTGAAAAGGAAAGCCCCTGTGCTGTCATAGACTACTCCTCTAAAGTAGGATTCTGGGATAGTCCCCCAGGGCGAAGAACCATGGTCAAACGGGTCACAGAGAGGTGATCAAACAAAGCTAAGCAGTGAAGTACCTGACTTTGTGTAGCACTAGTGGATCATCTTGAAAGGTGGGAAGGTGTAAACACACAATCACACTTAATGCTAAAAGCATCCCCTCTCAAGGCTCTATGGATTGGGGACTCAACACATGTAAAATGTAGGCCAGTGAAATCTATGACAAACGTTATTTGGATGGAAAATTTTATGATCAGTTAATTCTGATTGGTCAGTGAAACATAAGGGCATACACTCTGAGAAACAATTTAGGAAACTATCTCTTGAAAAAACCTTTAGTCATATTTTTCTTGAGAGAAGACTAAATCGACTCCGTAGATGTTCACTAAAGAAGTAGTGTCTTTGAGAAATTACCAAAAATAGGGCCAGATAGTTATCTTAGGAAAGGGCCTGATTGTTGTCTTAGGAAAGGAGACAGACTACAGGCTAAAACTGTTTGTTTGGAAAGAAAAATGGCAGTAAGGCAATTTTAGTTTCCAGTTTTTAATATGCTGTTTCATTTGTTTGATTGTCTGTAGATATGATATATTATGATTCACGTATGTATTCATTTCCATTTCGTAGGACTCTAGTGATGTGTTAGTTTCTACCATTTAATTCTCTTATTTTCAATGATCAATTCATTGAGAAAATTGATCGCATGTAATTAAATAATTGATATGTAGAATTGCAATAGGATTTCACAAATTCACCCTAATATATGAATGTGTCATATTTCTTAGGATATATGAATTGAATCTGTGTAGGATGATATTTACTCCTGTGAGTAATGACGAGTGTATATTTATATGAGTATATTTATATATGAGTATATTTATATATGAGTATATTTATATATGAGTATATTTATAAATGAGGATATTCATATATGAGGATATTTATATGTGTATATTTATATATGAGTATATTTATATATGAGGATATTTATATATGAGTATATTTATATATGATTATATTTATGAGTATATTATATATGAGTATATTTATATATGAGTATATTTATATATGAGGATATTCATATATGAGGATATTTATATATGAGGATATTTATATATGAGTATATTTATATATGAGTATATTTATATATGAGTATATTTATATATGAGTATATTTATATATGAGTATATTTATAAATGAGGATATTCATATATGAGGATATTTATATGTGTATATTTATATATGAGTATATTTATATATGAGGATATTTATATATGAGTATATTTATATATGATTATATTTATGAGTATATTATATATGAGTATATTTATATATGAGTATATTTATATATGAGGATATTCATATATGAGGATATTTATATATGAGTATATTTATATATGAGTATATTTATATATGAGTATATTTATATATGAGGATATTCATATATGAGTATATTTATATGAGTATATTTATATGAGTATATTTATATGAGTATATTTATATATGAGTATATTTATATATGAGTATATTTATATATGAGTGTTGCTGAATTTTGAGAATAATCATGCTGAACATGCTGATCATTGGTTGATGACCTTTACCGTGTGTGATCAGAATGTGGATTCTGGTAGATATCTCAGTGGGATTTCACAACATTATATCTGATCTATTATTTCTCACTGGAACACTTGGATTTGTTCAGACAATAATCAGTCACTGACATACACTTTCAAGCTCGCGTAGCATGGCTACCTGCTGGTGGTTATAGAGCAATCACTCTTATACTCTGAGACAAAACTTGAAGGTGTTGGATGAATCAGCCATTGATGCCCTAGTGGAAAATATATAGTCCATCCCAAGTGCATGATTAGTAATTAAATCACCAATGACTAGTATTGACAAACCATATTAAGAGTGAGCATGGCAGCTGATTATGTGATATTTCAACTAATGACAAAGCTAGCACTGACATCTCCACCTGAGGATTTTGACCTTGAATTGGGTAGCTAAAAGAGTTATAAAAGACTTCACAAACGTGATGCATGGAAATGGTTTAACAGATTTACAATGTAAAAAAAAAAAAAATGAGTGGGCGGATTATGTTAGAGAAAATGGTGCTACGATCAGAAAGACATTGCTGAGCTGGAAAAAAAATAAAAATTACTGGTAAATATAAAAACGCTAACAGGCGAAATTTTACAGGAACCAAATTATAAGTCAATGGGAACCCTGATAGAGATTACTGATCATAATGCGCTCTCATGGACGTCAAACATAACATTATTTCCACGAAACAGAACTGTTAAGTTTTATAACAGTGATATGTTCGATTTTATTTACAAAATTAGTAAAAGCGATCTCGTATCTGTTTGGTTATTTCAAAGTTCAGAATCTGTGAATTATGATCAGTTTGTACAGTCTGATGGAGAAATATTTATTGATCCAAGGCCCTCCACTCGGAAATGAAAAAAATGACATTGAGATACACTGAAGATGATAATACAGCAGAACTAGTTATTTTTAGAAAGGAAGCTTGTTCTAAATATTTCAAAGAATTTGGAGATCCTACACACGAAATGACTTAAGTTTTGATAAATTAACCCTTGCCTGATTTTGATTTAATTGGATTCATGTGTATTAAATCATTTGAGTTTGCATCACCAGATTGCCTTCATCTGGCTGTTGGTAGTTGGTTTGGATATAATTTTAATAATCATGGTTGGGCTCCCATGATTTTGTTGAATATATGCTTGATGTGGGTGTTTTAATATCATTAACCGTAAATGATGATGTGATGCTGGAGAAACAATTAAATCCACTTCAGTTATTTTCTCCCGAGCCAGACACAAGAACACAGATATTATAAATGTTACTCATCAATATGCACAAATACCTAAAGTGATCAGAGATGACTGCAATTTTCTGGTTGTTTTTAATGGTGTTGATACCAACACACTAACAAACATCCATCAGATTTGGTGTTATGGGGACATGGAGATTCTTTTCAAAAACACAAGCAATTCCTCATGGATTTATCACAATGAATTTACATGATCCTCAGTTGCAATATTGAGTGATTTTCGATAAAACTTTTGGCTATGAAACCCATCACTTTTTTATACCACACTATAGCAGCAATAAGGTTGGACAATGAAGAGTAAGTATCCTGGGTTGGTAAACAAGAATGCATAAAAATGTGAAACTACAAGCATCAAAATATAAAATAACAAAAATGAGTTAATCCAGTTAGAGACCTCAGTTTAGCACAATCTGTTAGGAGTTCTTGGTCTAGCATTTTTGACTTTGTATTTTCAGTTTTTCAAAAAAGTGGTCTGTTCACACTTCCTGCTACTCACTGAATTCTGCCACTGTCAATGTCAGCACAGCTAAAATGATCAACACATTCTCCCACTCAGCAGGTGGTTGAGGTAGGCCTGGCAAGCCATTGAATTTGTCACTCCGCTTTTGTGTGCATACAGAGAACTCCTGCGTACATGATTTTCTGCATCCCAAACAAAAAAAATTTGCAACCAATTAAGAATTTTGAACACTCCTGTATACATGTGTTCAAAGACATGTATATTCAAACTTTAAAAAATTATTGAGATTTTCAAAGATGGTGAACTATGCTTGATAACAAAGACTGGCCAAAGAAAATATGACAACCATGTTGCTAAGGAAATTCCTTTTTGATTTGAAATGTATACATAACATATAAAATCATGGGGAAAAGTCAATAAACAATGTAAATGTATGTAACACTAACAAAATCAGAATGATCAGTTATAAATCAAGATAGCAATGTCTCCAATAGAAAACTTACAGGAGACCAGCATGGACCCTGGTTTTAATTCTACTTACTGCCAACAAGCAAATATGTAAAGACACGTCCTTCCATTAAGTTGGAGTCCTCCGATTTCTTACTGGATTTGTTGGCAGCCCTCCTATACTCATTGAAGTCAGGAATTCGGATGTCTGTGTGTGCACATCTTGCCTGCTGAGTTCCTGAATTAAGATGGAATTGACTTTTTTCTACCACTTGTTAAACAACTCTAATTCTAACAAAACATTTGGAAAGTAATTCTAACTTAATTACATCTGAAAGTAACTTACTCCTGGTCTGACAACCAGGTATAAACTTCATGATCATTGATGTGTGCCTCAGAAAAATTAGCTACTCAGAATTAAATTAGAAACTAACAAAATCACCTTGGGTGGCACTCTACAGTTTTGTATTTTGCACAGTTAGAATTTTAAAGAAAAAGAATTTCCCTGGGTTTCCAAACTAATTGTACTGGCTATTAAAAAAAGGCATTGTACAGTGTATATCTTGGGTATGGCTCAAAGAACCTTTAGTTCCCCTCATTTTGGTGTATGATTGATGGATGTAATATGGGTTATAGAGTACACAGCTTGGCCTAACTCTAGATGTGCTCCTTTCAAAAAAAGTGCTAGCTCCACTTGGTCATTTTCACTTCCTGAACTTCTCATTATATAGGTCACTCTCTCAAAAGTATATAATAACTGGTGAGTGTATCCTTGAATAATTTTATAAAGGTATATATCAAAAATATTGTGGACACATATCCAACTTTTAGATGACAATGATCCTTTGACTTGTCATCAAACTATGTTTCATAATGACACCATATGAAAAATTCCTATCTGTAATAAATGCATGAGACAGTCATTAAAACTGAATGTGTGTGTGTGTGTGTGTGTGAGATTTTGGAGTTTTAATGTACCTTTAATAATTTACTATGATATCTACAGTATAGCAGTTTACAGTGATGTTTAGCATTTGAGAAAACAGATAGCATCACATCCCAGCCTGTCATATTACAATGACACCAAGCCGACCAGTCCTAAAACTAACTTCTTAATGCTGAGCACCTAGCAAGGCAGCTGTTAGTACCATTTCTATAAGTCTCTGCAATCACTAACCCACCGGAGCAGTTGAACATGTATACTAAATTAAAGTATAATGTTATCAAAACTATTGTTATGTACTGTATATAATAAGTCTAGTCTAACTGCAAACTGCATAGAACCCAGATCTGCCAGCACATCTTGTACTGGCAGATATGGGTTCTGCAGTTGTACTCTACTCATCTTGTAATATGCGAACAAGAAACCTTTTCACACTGGAAATATGGGAATATTTAAACATGAACTTTACCCAATGGCACAACTGAAACTAAAGTTCCAATGTTGCTTTTTTAACAAAAATCTTATGGTGAAAATTTGTTTTCTAAAAGAAATATGTCAACATTATATTGCAAACTTGTCAGAGTATCAATTATTTTGTGTAACAGAAATCAGTATTGTTAAAGACAGAATTTCTTATTTTAGTGGTAATCAAAGTTGTATGTTACAAATCACAACATGTACACTTTCTTTAATGCAGCCAGAATATAAAAGGCAAAACCGTGATGTAAGGTCCTATTTAGGCAGACAATATTTAGAAAGAATTTAACTTGTGAAAGACACATGCTGTTACAAGACTAATATTTAAGAGCACATTCTATTCCAGTAAATACTAATCATAATTAAACAAATTTCTATTCCAGTGAATACTAATCATAATTTAACAAATTTCTATTCCAGTGAATACTAATCATAATTTAACAAATTTCTATTCCAGTGAATACTAATCATAATTAAACAAATTTCTATTCCAGTGAATACTAATCATAATTAAACAAATTTCTATTCCAGTGAATACTAATCATAATTAAACAAATTTCTATTCCAGTGAATACTAATCATAATTAAACAAATTTCTATTCCAGTGAATACTAATCATAATTAAACAAATTTCTATTCCAGTGAATACTAATCATAATTAAACAAATTTCTATTCCAGTGAATACTAATCATAATTAAACAAATTTCTATTCCAGTGAATACTAATCATAATTAAACAAATTTCTATTCCAGTAAATACTAATCATAATTAAACAAATTTCTATTCCAGTGAATACTAATCAAAATTAAATTTCTATTCCAGTGAATACTAATCATAATTAAACAAATTTCTATTCCAGTGAATACTAATCATAATTAAACAAATTTCTATTCCAGTGAATACTAATCATAATTAAACAAATTTCTATTCCAGTGAATACTAATCATAATTAAACAAATTTCTATTCCAGTGAATACTAATCATAATTAAACAAATTTCTATTCCAGTGAATACTAATCATAATTAAACAAATTTCTATTCCAGTGAATACTAATCATAATTAAACAAATTTCTATTCCAGTGAATACTAATTATAATTAAACAAATACATTGACTTGTAATTATAGTGAATTTTGACAAGGACAATTTGGACTATATTTATTGTGATTAATTGGAAGACTGTTAGTACATCATTTTAGGTTACCTATAAATCTGTGCATTCAATACTATAGGCACATCAATGCCTTCAGCAATGGATCCTAATTCAAACACCATTGAAATTCATTAGAAATAGTGTTATCACTTTTTGGGCTATCTGTAATTTAATTTGCAATAATGTAAGCTTTTTTAAAATGTTCACTTTAAATTCTTGTGAAATTATATGTTAAATTTTATAAAATGTTTCTTTTTGCTCTTTCTGTAAATTAGTTGAAGTCTATAAAGTCATAATAGTGACTGACGATGTGATGGTACTTTCCTTTGGTACTACCACACAGTGGCTAGGAGCTGTATTTCTCTAAATACATCTACTTTTTGAAAATAAAAAATAAAAAATATCAGATGAATAAAACAAGAAATATTAATATCAACAAGTTTTATTGCAGAGACATAAATATATTTTAAACCTTAATAATTAATGTCTACTACTACTTTCATTAGAAAGAACATTTTAGTTGTAGGCAAGCTGTATTTAATTACTTTAATTATTCTTAAAAAAAAATCAAACTCTTTTCGAAGGAGAAGGGTCAAAAACTGACATTTACCTGCTGATTGATCTTGGCGACTAAAATTGCTGACAAACTGTCTGCACCTAAGGATGCCCTAAAATCCGTCTTATTTTTCCTCAATAGAGAAAATACTCTTTTACTGTTGCTATGAGGAATGAACAGGAGCTGCATCATGAATTTTGACAGAGCCATACTTCTGGCTTCCATCAAAACCAGTGGATAAAGACGTGTGGCTCCTGTCAATACTGCCATCAGTTGCTATAGAAAACAAAAACATTTGCATACAAAGCACCAAGTTTTCAGTGGCTTTCTTCAACACTGCTTTAACTAGTGCAGTACTTTTGATTCTTCCATATGAAAATTTGGAAGTGATCTTCAAGTCTGGGAACATTTGTTGGAATAAATGTTTTGCATGGTCAACAGCTGATTGTGTTCAACAAGAAAACTCACAATTGATACTTCAGCAGCCATTGGTACCTTACAGGTCTTCCATTGATGGCTTAAAATATTCCAGAGCTGAAATCTGTGTTCTTAATTTTCCCAAGCTCTAAATGTCTTTTCTACCAATGTGCTTCCTCACATCATCTCTGCTACCATGCCCAATACTAAATATTGTAGCACGCTGTGTGCAAAAAAGCAAAATGTATATCAATGTTTGATGGCTGAATAAATGGCCAATTTTTGATACACTCTAAACGAAACTTCACTTTCTGTGTAATACATTTGTTTTTCCTTGGTGGCAATGCCATTTTCAAGATGCAATTCGAATAATAATTCAAATCAGTGTTAGCGACGCATGTGCAGAGCGGAATTCCAATTAGGATCCAATTTCTCTCAAAAGCATTTGTAAAACTACTCTTATAGATTCAAATAGGCTTAAAATGCTTGCTACCAGGCCAACTGTACTAATTGGCTGTAGGACTGCTAATATTGCAACCAACAGTACCACACCTTTTTCATGACCAGTACACAATGTAAATTAGATTACTGTATTCAAGATTTTAAATAGAATAATGGGGAATTTGTGAATTTTTTACATACGGCATGAATCTGTGAATAGCTTAGCAAGGCACAAAATTCACACCAAAATGGTGAGTTGGCAGCTATGAGATACCAATCATGTGAGATCTGGCTTATGATCATTTTGTGCCCAGTGGAAATTGGTCATTTTGTACCCAAGGTGCTGGTCATTTCATACCCAAGGTGCTGTTTTGTACCTGAGGTGGTCGTCATTTTGTACCCAAGGTGGTGGTCATTTCATACCCAATAATTTACAAGGTCAAAGGTACAGTAATGTCATATTAACTGCTCCCTCTCTAGATCTAATATTTTTCCTACCTCACAAATTGCATGAGCAAAGCATACAAACAATTACAGTAATTGTACTGTTTTCACTGTATAATATCCTCTGTTCTAAAAAGAATTAACAAAAATTCACACTGCCAGTAAAAAGAAAAAGAAAATGTTGGCCAGCTTTAAATAACTGGATAAGTCCATTCTTTTTTCAATCATTTAAATTAACATTGTTATATTTCTTAGTATTATTTAGTAATGACTAATGTGACTGGAAAAATTACAAACATTTATCCTCTCAAAACAACTAGAAATTCTGCAATCTTATAATAATGGGGCTGAATGCAGATAAAACAGTGTTGCTTGATCAAGGACCAAATTTCAATTTGTGTCACCTGCTTTTAAAGGTATTGATGAACCTGTTACACTATACGTTCCAGTAAGCCATTTTTTAGTAGACTGCCAACTACATTAGCATACTTGTGCAATGTTTTGGACACTTTCAACGATCTTAATGATAAATTTTAATTTGATGTCTATAACTCAAAGTTTGCCTTCTGATCATTATACTAAATTATTAGTGTCTAAGTAAAATAAATTTAAAATTCCAAAGACAAAAGTAAATCCCCAGTAAACAAGTGAGGTAATTGTAGTATTTATGTCAAATAATTCTTTTTACGGAATTTATCAACATTTCTCTGAATCAAATGACTGCTGAAAAACTAAGACCTTGTGTAATTATTTCAAATTAAAACAAAAACAAATAAATATTCAAACTTGTGAAATTGGATTAAGCTATTCATGCTTAACAAATGTTTTTAACATAATTGATGAACATGCTCGATACCCATTTCCACTTCCTGAACAAGTCCATTTTTAGCAATGGGGTGTATGAGCAATTACAGATGTACATAAATATGTTGTCTGCTTCCAATTTTTACAATGTCAAATCAAGCAAAGGAAAAGAATGACAGCAAATTTGCATTTCACATGGATTTAACAAGCAGTTTAATTAATATATTCGTGTGCAAAGAGATATAATTTAAAACTTGTTCTGGTAATTTATGTAATTATCCAGCAGTTACTGAATATTGTCTGATGAAAATAAATTAGCCTATAGTGTATGGGAAGTCCGTAAAGCATGAAAGGTGCAAGGAAATGCCAGTATTATAGTCTGATGCTACATACCAGTTGGTTTGTACCCCCTTACCAATTTCAATAACTAAAACATTTAATGTGATAAAAAGTGCACAGAACTAAGTCAATTGAATCATTGATTTATAATTTCTAACCCGACTGACCCAAATGGCACTAATAGTGGTATCCCCTTACACCTTTCATGCTTAAACAGACTTTCTATACTAACACCATATTCCATACACTATGGGGTAGTTTATTTCCATCCGACAACATAATGACATAATTCATCCTATTCAGTAACTGCCTGAAAATTCTGTAAATTACCATAATGTTGAGTTTGCAATTATATTCCTTTGCACACATGAACATATTAAAGAAACCACTTGTTAAAGTTGGTACCTAGAGGTTTTGCCCCAGGACATTTTGACACACTTTAATGGACATTTCGCCCCACATCAATGGACATTAAATTTCATACCCCATAATTACCCACATCTCTCTCTTCCATTCTTTTAGAAATTGATCAGTACACAATCGTTTCTACATGACTGAGTGAAGGTACATGACATATATATATATATATATATATATATATATATATATATATATATATATATATATATATATGTATGTGTGTGTGTGAGTGTGTGTGTGTGTGTGTTTCTACATTTGTTTTTTAAATGTACAATTTCAAAAAAACACCATGTTAAATGAGTGAATTGTTTCCTCCCAGAAAGTGCAATTTGGACTTAATTAAAGCCATGTAGCTTCTTTGATCTTCATAGTTAAATAATCTATAGTTAAATAATCTACTTAGGTGGTATTAAGGTAATTAAGCTGTAATTAAGATCCAGGGCTTTGAGTGAGTCATTGAAGCTTTCATGAAAAGGAAATTACAATTTAGCACAGATGTTCTGGTGTTCACTAATAACAAAAACCAATGACATTTAATTACAAGGTGTGATTTTAATATATCAAAATAAAAAAAACTAATATGGATAACGGCTTTTCTATTGTCCAAGGAAAAAGAGCATTGTTCAAAACAATTATCGAAATGTTGAAAATCACTTATAAATCATATATTTTTAGGTAGTTCAATATCTTGAGAAGTATAAATCTTAATTCCTTTAAGAAAATATGTAATTCTTTCAAGTTCTAATGGGGCAAAAAAGTCACCTCTGTTCATCTTAATTTTTTAAAATTTTCTTTACAAATAGTTGTACTTTTTTTCCAATTTTAGCGGGTCTATCAGTAACACGACAGTATGTATAAACTGTTGCAAAAGGTTTTTGTGCTCCCCTTATTACCACCAGATGACATACCACCTTCATTTGCTGAGTTAAAAAGAAAAGTTGATCCGGAGGCAGTGAATGTGCCGTCATTCTTAAGATATGTGGAAGAAAACTTGATTTATAATGACATATGGACTGTTGACTCCTGGTCACTTTATGGGAGAAGCATCTGAACCAATAATGATGTGGAAGGGTGGCATAATCGTCTAAACAGGAGAGCAAAATGGGAAATTTGCCTTTCTATCTCCTCATAACTTTACTTTATAAGGAAGCCAGAGAAACTGGTTCATCTATTGCAGGAGGGGAAGATAAGATGACATCAAAAGAAACAAACAAAAGTTCAGGGTCGCCTTATAAAGTTATGGGAGAAATATGAAACCCACCAAATCAGCACGAAAACCTTGCTTAAATGCTGTGCTAGACTGTATGGCCCATGTTAGACAGAGCAAAAGTAAAGGTGGACCATAAAACATGAATTCCTTTATTGCAAATGACCATCACCGAAATTAATTTTAAAAATTGAGAAAATCATAGATAGTTACTGTTTAGAATTATACTGTTGCACATAATAATTTGACACCATGTCATGAGATGTAATTTTTATTATTGGGTGTGTTGATTTAAATATGCAAATGCATGCCTAATATTTAGAAAATAAATATTTGAAACTGGTTTTTATATCTATTGTTAATTACAATTTTCATTCCTCACCCCTCATTCATCTCGATGACAGAAAGTAGAGTCACTCGAGCATGTAAAAGATCGAGACAATGAAACACTATTTTGGAGATAACCAATAATAATGTAAATTTTCAAAATAGAAATGAAATGCATCCTGAATTCGACCGATCCTTGCCATTTGAAAAAGAGGCAATTAATTGAAGTACGATAATTCTTTCTTGATACAAAATGAATTTTTTTTTACTAAAAATAATACTTGAACCAATGGTTATAGAAATGACGTAGTGTTGCGCAGAATTACCCCATGCGCAGAATTGGCTGACATGGTATTCTAGTCACGTTCATTTTGTTAATATTTTTTTCTTCAATTTTGTTTTCCTTCAAATAATCAACGGGGCATGATTGTCGCATACTTTTATGCAAAGAAACACTTTATAATTGCCATCAATTGTGTCAGTGTTTAGCTGATGTGCAGGGAACAACAAGCCTTTAATCATCCTAGTTTTTATAAGTTTCAAAAAAGGAATGAATTTAATTCCTCAATATACATGATCTTGATAGTGACTTTAAGAAATGACAAACCCCTCTGTTAACGCCCTTCACCATTATTGATCAAATAACTTTCACCATTATCGATCCAAAAATTGATAAAACCTGAAAGTTTCTAAATATTTTTAATAATCAAAGTAAAATGAAGACATTCGGGTAATGCTGATGAATTTCTATAAATGTCCACTATTTACATTGATGTGGGGCGAAATGTCCTGGGCCGAATCGTCCATGGGGCAAAATGTTAATAATCCATTAAATTCAGATGAAAGGCAATTATTTTTTTCATTCTTTTCCTATGCTTGATTTGACAAGGTAAATATCAGAAGCAGATGACATGTATGTACATCTTTAGTCGCACATATACCCCATTGCTGAATATGGACTTGTCCAGGAACTGGAAATGGGTTTTAGGCATGTCCGTCTATAATATTGAAAACTTCTGTTCAGCATGAAATGCGCAATGATGGTGTTAAGGCCATTCTACTCAGTCTAGTTAGAAAATATAAATCAATTAATGAATTTACTAAGTTCTTTGCACTTTTTATCAAATTAAAGATTTCGGTTACTGAAATCAGCAGAGGGGTACAAACTAACTCGTTATATAGGCTCGGACTATAGTGCCATTCTGGTCACAATAGGTTTAGAAATTATAAAGCAATGACTGAATTGACTTCGTTCTGTGCACCTTTTATCACATTAAACGTTTTCATTATTGAAATCGGTATAGTCCAAAAATACATCCCCGTTGGTTTGTACCCCTACCAATTTCAATAACGGAAACATTTAATTTGATAAAAAGTGCAAGGAACATAGTCATTTCATTCACTGATTTATATTTTCTAACCTGAATGTGAGAAGAATTGCCATAACACCGCCATCGCCCACGCATTTCATGCTTAACAGTTTTCAATGTAATAGACTGACATGCTTGAGAACCATTTCCAGTTTCTGGACCAGTCCATTTTCAGCAAAGGGTTGCATGCACGACTAAATATGTACATACATATGTCCTCTGCTTCTGATATTTACAGTGTCGAATCAAGCAAAGGAAAAGAATGACAAAAAATTTGCCTTACATGTGGATTTAACAAGCGGTTTTCATTAACATGTTCACGTGTGCAAAGGAATATAATTCCAAAGTCAACGTTATTGCAATTTACGGAATTATCAGGCAGTTACCGAATAGAATCAATTAGGTCATTATGTTGTCGGATGGAAATAAACTACACCGTAGTGTACGGAATATGGCGCCATGTTAGTATGGAAAGTCCGTTAAGCATGAAAGGAGCAAGAGGATGCAAGTACTAGTGCCATTCTGGTGACAGTCGGGTTAGAAATTATAAATCAATGATTCAAATGACTTAGTTCTGTGCACTTTTTATCACATTAAACTTTTTAGTTATTGAAATCGGTAGTGGGGTACAAATAAAACTGGGATGTAGAGTCAGACTATAAGTGAGATCTTCAGTCATTTCTTATAAGAACGGTCCTGCGACCGTGACACAAACCAAATCCTATTTTGTCAAGCACCAAGTTACAGCAATCTTTGCTCGTTTCTTTCACTTTTTTCTATTTCATATTAAATAGATCAACATTAAAATATATTGGGTTTCAAGCGTTGAATATGACCTTACCAGCTAAACTTCTCGAAGCAGAAACCGCATTTTTTAAGAGTCGTTTTGAAAGGGAATAATGCGTTTTGGCGATTTCTTGTTGTTGTACGATAAGCTTGTCTGCCTTTTGAGCAATTGGCGGAATAAGCGGTTGCAGTAACGATGGTACAACTTGTTTAGTAGCTGCTAGTTGTGCAACTCTCCCCACCGAAATCATCTTTTACTGGGATTATGGCCGATACAATGGAAGGTCATTGCTATGTCGTAACAATTCTAATAATCAACATTCCGTACATTCTGTTAAAATAAAGAGCAATAGTTCATATTTTAAACTTACTACATTTTATTACGATTTTGTTTAAATATCTATATCAGAATTTTTGAAGTCACCGTGCTACGACATTCTGAAAACGTCTTTTTGCAATGCATGATGGGAGTCTGGTAATTTTCAAAATGGCTTCAGATTCTGAAAGCGGCAACGAGTTTGAGGTCAGTATTTGATTGCATGGATTTTTAGAATACTTTTCCAAGCTTTATTATATTTTCTAAGGATATAATACCAGGGTTGTCAAAAATTATGAAAATTCAAAACAAATTTATCTGCGGAAATCGATAGGGCTACCATATTTGAACTAACAAAAAAAAACAGGACACTCCGTAGAGTGTGGTTGATATCATTATCTATATAGATGTAAGGACCTGAATGTAAGACACGCCCAGAAAAAGAGGACGTAAGACGTATATTAACGCTAGATTTTATTAGTCGAGATCACCCTAATTTCTACATATTGTTTGTAGACTAGGGATGGTGGAGCTTTTTTTAAATTTATCCTACAATATATGACATCTCCCCAGCCATTACTGTAAACACCGATATACACTGAAAAACAGAACTACAATTCTATTTACTTATTCTCGGTTTATATATCGTTATAAACATAGGAATTATGATTTGTTTTTGTTTGAATAGTATTACAGAGCAAAATAAAATGATTGGAGCGATTTTGATACGAATTATTTACTTTTTTCCTAGTTAAGGTGGCGCTCACCAGTTATTATGTACTTTTGAGAGATTGATGTATGTAAGGTTAAGTTGTTTGCATTCAAAGCATGCACACTGGAGAGAATGTTACTTTCATGTAATGTAGCTGATATTTCTTTGGATATTGTACTTTTGGATATTGTATATGATCTTAGCACACTAATTAAAATGACTGCTCCCTTGTGGTCCAAAACTCAACCTGAATTTGTCTAAAGTACACTATCCGACTTTTCCTTATACTATATGTGCTGAATTTGTATTAAAATCAATATTTATAATAAAAATTTTATGAAATAAACTTTATTTAAAAGGCCTTTGAATTATCTACAAATGTATATAAAAGTCATTAATATATACATTTTGTTCTTTAACCATATGGTCATGTAATCATCAGTTATCAGAATTGTTGGCTTTCAGTTAATTGCCATTTCTTGTGTGCGCGAGTTGATACCAGTGTGTTTGTTTGCAAATTCAGGTCACTAGAACCTCGTGAATATTAATGAGTAATTTAAAAATAGAATGGCAAACGAATGGTGGTTTGAAAATTTACATATTATGACCCTGTGCTGAGAAAATAGTCCCTAAAGGCTCATTATTTTTTTAACTCATGAAAATTATATTTAAATACACCATTACAAAATACACATTCTAAACTTACCAAATTTGTTTTTCAGAACATTTTTTAAGTACTCGCATTGAATTTTTAAAGTACACAATTTACAAATTGACTACTATAAGACACGTGCGTAGTTGCCATATTGGATCCACGAGGACAACCATAACTTCGATTTGAATAATTCGCGATCACAAGACAAATGCTGTGATTTATATACACTGTTCGAGTGTTCTATATCTGTAAGTAATTATTTTGCATTAAATATTTTTGTGAAATATAGCAAAAATTGTATCATCTAAATCAATGTCCCGATGTTCACATGTATATGTAGATTTAACAAATTTGCTCTTGAATTATTTTTATTTTTCTTCCACACTTTTATCTTAATACAAATTAATATCAAATTGTATGTATGATGTTTTAACATTTAATAACAAAATGACATCTGTAAATGAAATTTAACCAAATTACTCCCAAATATAGGTAGTACAAATAGAGAACGAAAATGTGATTTACAGATCTACATTTCGTTCCATGATAAAGTACTGCTCAGCAATTTTATATGAACTATATATATATATATATATATATATATATATCTTTTTTTAAATATATATCTTTTTTAACTGATCCTAAAACATTTTGTGTGTTTATTTTCAGTGCAAAAATAAGAGAGTATGAATTATCCTGGATCTTGCTGCCAAAATACAGGCATAAGTGTTGATACAATATCATCAAACTCTTGTAAAATAATTGACAGACATTCAAATGGAATTGTAATAGAAATTTTCAGATTTTATAAGAAAAATAATCATACGTTTGCTGATTCTAAACATCATAGGCCTTCTCAGAGCATAGAAAATTTGATGAACTGTTTACAGTGTATGCCAATGTTTTCTTCTGAATTAAATGATGTGTTAACAAATATCTTATCCAGTATCTGAATTTTCTGGCAGAAGAAAATTTTCTTTTTTGTAACCCCTTATATTCTTCCCTGCACTGAAATCTAGTGGACATAGTTTAATTTAATGCAGATATTTGAATTCTACAGGCAAAATTCTATAAGACTGCCAAGTTTCATGGAGATATCTTGTTTAGATCAAAAGTCATGATGGAAATACTTATTTTATTACATGTGTCAGGTCCGTGACTCGGAAGAATTAAACATACATTTATATAAGGCAAAAATTCACTGAAAAGCCAGTTTTTGCCAGTATTCAAACAGTCTTAACTTTTTAACTAATCATTATATTTTTAAAAAATTAAAACTTTTAGGGAAAGGTCTAATTGAGCTCTATAAGAATCAACCATTAAAATGCAAAAATGTTGACTGTAATTTTGACTGGGGTTGCTAATAAGTTATTGACCTTTTTTTTTCAATTTAACTCTGAAGTTTGAAAATAAGCAAGTGGAGCTAGCACTTTTTTGAAAGGTGCACATTAAACAGCCAGTAAAACTAGTGAGGGATCCCAGGTACATTCTTTTTCTTTAAAATTCTAACCCAGTCTCCCTGATTTGTTTCCAGAAAACTTGGAATGTACGGATTAATGTATGAGTTGTGATAAATATTGCTAAAAGATCCAGACCTGATCATTGAAAATACTTTTGTAGAGAGTTTGTCATAAATAGGCTGTGTTTTATATAACCCTTTACCTAATATAAGCACTTTTTGGCACTTCACCTTGCGTAACGATAGGCGTTTTTTGACGCTCTGCACAGTGTCATGGTAGGCTCCTTTGTGCACATGCCGTAAACATCTGCCATTTTCACAAGTTTGTCCTAGCTTAACCTCTGGGAAAAATCCTCTATTAAAAACTATAGGCATAATAGTAACAAGGTCGAATTCACCCAATTCAAAAAATGGAGTCAACAGATTTCGTTCGGCCATTTCTTGAAAGTTTAGATGATGAAATTTTCGACTTTGAAGACTTCAGCGAGGCAGATGTCTGGCTCTGATATCGATTTAGAAAACATGGTTTGTATGCATGTGGGACAGTCAGGTTAAACCGCAAAGGCTTTCCCAAATATTTGAAGAAATCGGAGGCAGTTAAGAAAAGGGGTGATTGTAAAATCTTGCAGAAAGGGGGGACAAATTTAACTGCATCAGTCTGGAGAGACAAGAAAAATGTTTACCATCTTTCCACCTTGAGTGACCCAAAACTACAAATGCAAGCTCAAAGACGTGTTGGCAACAACATTTTGGATGTCCCTCAACCAAACACACTGTACAATTACAACAAATATATGGGAGGGGTAGACCTTCATGACTAGCTCATGATGAAGTATGATGTAGGAAGAAACTCGAAGAGATGGTGGAAATACTTGTTTTGGTTTTTACTAAATAGTGCCATTGTAAATGCCTTCATTTTGTATAAAAGTGCCTCCAAACGCCAAACCAGAAAGCGTTACTCCCATCTTCAATTCCAATTAGAGCTATTGAGGAATTTGATTGGGGGGTACAGCAAGAGTAAGAGATCTCCGTCTGAAATTGATCATCCAGGGCTGGTAGAAATTGAAAACATTAATGGTCACGTTAATGTACCTCTACCCAGACGAAAAAAACGCTGTCTATATTTCTTGAAACAGCTGCAAGGCGAGAAACAGTGTATCAGACCTGTTTACCCAACCGTATTTGACAGTATTTGTACGGAATAAAGCCCATCCGTATGGTCATACGGTCATTGAACTGAAAATACGATTTGAGGTTGCATTTATTTATTACTTTTTAAAATTATTTTTTTAAGCCGTTTCGTTGTATCGTCTCTTCGGTCCGCGTCGGCATTTTGTGCCACGTCACTTATTTTGACATTCTCAACATCCGGTTGTTTAAACAAAGGAAAATGCGGCCGAAAAGAAAGTTTCAGCACGAAACTGATGATGAAAATGGAAAGTCTAACACAGAAAGCAGCATTTTCTACCAGTTTATTCTACTCTGTGGCTATGCCTTAAACCATCGTCAAAAGGAGAACATTTTGTGCATTGCACTGTTTGCAACGTAGACTTTTCCTGTGCACATGGTGGAAAGAATGACTGTTCACGGCATGTGGAATCGGAAAATCATACAAAATTGAAATCATTAGTGAATGGAAATAGAAACATTTTTCAAAGATGAAAAGAAAGGAAGTCAGTGATCAAAACATACTTCAAAAAAAAATAACACGTGCTGAGGCGATTCTATGTGAGTTGATCGCAAATATGAATTTGTCATTGAGTACAGCTGACAAGTTAACGGAAGCAATGAAAAATAATTTATTAACCTTATTTCCATTCTAGTAAATATTGACAAAGATGATACTAGATTTTATCAGATAAATAAGATTGCCTTCACTTATCTAGACAAACTTATTTTTTTCTAAGTGGATGGGTGGTAACAATGTCAATGTTTTATATCAAGTCGTCCTTAACCATGTAAAATAGAGAATTAGCTTTAATTAAAATGTTATGGATATGGGTGAAGCTGAGAAAACAGAATTTCTAGAGAAACTAACGGAGGTAAACAACAATAAATTTGGTTATGTTGTATTTTTTTTTTTGTGGTTTTTATCACTATAATATGAACAGGATGTTTAAGTCAGTGGTGGTCAATTTCTGCATATTTGTGCCTTGAAACACAGAATTAACTGAATACCAGCGTCTTTGCAAACTAAGAGTTATTTACACAATATTGTATAGTCATGTTGTGAAATACTACATAATGATAATTATAGTATATTGATAGTATCTACTATTTGTGTGCTGAAAATACTGACTGCAGTCTGAAAATACTGACAGGCATTGCTTACAATACTGACAGGAAAATTTATGGGTAAACAGGTCTGGTGTATGGGTGCTCAGTTTGTACAGTGCACCTGTGCAGGGATAGATGCCATGCCAAATTTCACAATATATGAATTTTGTATTTTAAGTATGTGTAAATAAATTTGTTTAGTAAAAGATTTTTGCAGTTTATTGATATTCACACTGTGACAGGACATACCTTTTATGAAATAACATTATGTTTATTCAAGAAATTATTTGTTTTAAACCTGCCAGCAAGCATGTTTCTTTGATTGTTGTTCTGAAATATGAAGTTGCAAAGGGCTATAGTGCTCTTTCATACTTCCACTGATGATCTAGTCATTAAATTTATTTAATTACCCATTACACAATAGTGATAAATAGTTTAGATTTCCATCTGCTGTTATATGTGGATCAAATTTAATTTTAGTTGCATAAGATTAATTTATAGTCTTTCTGTTATCACCTGTTATTTATTACTTGTTAATAAATTTTAATTTATGTGTCAGTTTACATTTGTTATTTGCTTGCATTCTTGTTCTAATTTATCTGGTTTTATATAATATGTCAGTATTTTCATTTTTGTTACATTTGTATATATAGTTATTTACTGCATTTAAGTTTATTAATGATCAATTTAAAAATCAGTAAATAAAATAAAATAATTTTAAATATAATCTACTAGTTAAAGTTGTTATTCATTTGCTGATCCTTATTTTTTTTACATGTCAACACCATATTTCTTCCATTTCAAACATAAGTTGTGCATTGCGATTTCCTGTACTCAAAGATCCAGAAATATGATAAGCTTTAGTATTAATAATCATATTGTGTATGTATGTATGTATGTATGTATGTGTGTGTGTGTGTGTGTGTATATATATATATATATATATATATATATATATATATATATATATATATATATATATATATATATATATATATATATATATATATGCATGCATATATTATATATTAGTTATTAATATAAAATAACAATTGCAATTTAATGGGCAGAGAAAATAATGTAATACACGGCTCTTCTCAGCAAACTATCTTAATGTTTTGAAGCCATATTACAAATTTTACAAAGAATAATTATACTGCATTAAAGGTCATCTTTTCCTCTACAACTTTTCTATACATGACAAATATTTACAAGAAGAGGAAAACTATTAAAATTTAGCTTAAAATAAGCTTATACTACACTGTCTCATTTTTTCTAATCTGTCCTATTGGTAATGGGACAATATAGGTAACAGTTGTTCTATTTATATCATACTCCAATGAGCAACTTTGTACATGTGTTGTGATAGCCTACAGAGCAGAAAATGCTATGAGGGAAAGGGTAAATGTAAATCAGACAGATGTTTGTTATTGGTTGGATTTATTGGAATATATCAATGAAAATGACAGACTTTTGACTTTTTATTTATCATACAAACACTTATTTTTGCAAAGAATTCTGTAATTAAAAAACTTTCTCATTAAAACTTTCCCCTTGTCTAATCATAGTCTTTGGTCTAATGAATCGAACATTCAACTTCAAAACCAGTTTAGTTATTTTTGTGTCTTAGGTTATTACTCCGAAACCTTTATGAATATTCCCCGTTCACATACTTTTAAGAAGACTTTCTTAACACCTTTACAATCAATGGTCATATTAACAAAAGTACACTTCAGTATTGCCAAATACAGTGGAACCCCGCTATAACGCAATGATTGGGGTCCATAAAATTGGAGAGTGTTTTTAAAGTGGGGTCGCATTATTCTGTGGATTTACAATAATTTAACTTTTTCCGAGAACATATATGTGTATACATGTACAATGATCAAAAGTCCGCTTATCATCAGATGAATATTAACTGGAATGCATTAACTAAGATATATCAATGGCTAATATATTTATAGGTTATTACTGTGCCTTAAAAACAATTACTAATTTTTATTTGTTTGAACAATAATACCAGACTATTGCTTTATCACAAAAAGTGTATCAACACCGTATGCTACCATGCCATTGTGGCATGAAGTTCATCTATAATGGATGTAATTTCATTGAAAATCGTACAGATTTAAAATATTCAATAATTTTGTAATAGTCTGAATTCGTCGTGTAAAATATAGGTTGAACAAAATATTGAAACCATTTACTTGCCGTCTAATATCATATGGTCATTGCATGCAGCTATTCCCTGGTCTACATACGGTGTCTGTACAAATTTCATACCGCTAAAATTTTAACATGCAACAACTGCAAGAATAATTAACAATCAACACATGATTTCAGCATGCAAATAACTTTTATTTCAGATTTTGTGAACATCAAAAGAAACGTGAAAACTGCTAAATTAATCGTTGCGCAAAGTCAGTGTGGTTCCAAATTTAAATTTCATCATTTCTTGAAAAATATATCCAATGACGTTTGCTTCTTTGCCACGAACTGTTGAGTTCTAACAAAGTCGAGAATGTTTCCTAATTGAAGGACTGTGACGCTGTAAACATCTTGTGTTTCCAGCCACCTTAAACTTGCTTCTAAATGTACTACTGCTTCAGTAACTTTTAGTGGGGGAGTTGGGGTGCCATCGTTATCATTATCGTCACTGGTTTCAGGTTCTGATTGTGCAGCTTCATTCTTCCTGCTTACATTTGTAACAATTTTGTCATCTGATATATTCATATATAGGGCAGATGTCATCTACTGAATACCAGTTAAGGATATCATGATGACTGTGCTTGTATTTTTGAGTGCTTTTTCTGCTAAATGTATGTCATATTCAGTGAATCCTGTAAATTCAAGCTCATCGTCACTATCATTTTGTGTTGAGGGCATAAAAGCTGGCCCAAGACCCTTTATCCAGCATCGTTCAATGCAGCATGCAATGATAGCATCCCATGCTTTACCTCCAAGGTGACATACTTTTTTTAAGTTGAGTAATGCCAATGATGTGTCGCTGGATGCATTATTATGCTACAATTCCCTTTATCATTTCATGTCAATAATTTTGTTTAAATATGGAAATTATGTCTTGGACAAGTGGCTAGATTTCTGAGTTTAGATTTCTGAGTTCTGATTTCTGTGTTTTCGGGAGGTACGAAACTTTGATCTTGCCATCACTGCTGACAAGATTTTCCGCTGTCGGGTGGGCAGGACAATTATCCAGCAGGAGAAGAGCTTTTTCCTCCAGCTTGAGGTTTTGTAAATGAGCCCAAACATATGGATCGCAGGTTTTGTGAAACCAGTCCTCAAATATGGAGCTACTCATCCAAGCATTCTTGCTGTTAGTATAATGAAATGGAAGTGCCTTCATATTTACATGATGAAAACATCTGGGAGCTTTCTATTTCCAATCATCAGAGGTCTGACTTAGTGGCTACCAGACTTGTTAACACAAAATAAGAGAGTCACTCTGTCCTTCTTCCTCTTCTTGAAACCTTCTCATTTGTGACTGTCAGTCTTGGTTGCAAGGTTGCGATCAGATTACAATTTATGACATAAACCAATCTCATTTGTAAACTTGTTTGCAGTTGTAAAACTGGGTTGGCTGTGTAGCAACCGTCCTCCAGCAACTTTTTAAGCCCAGTTGGTTAGGAATCGGCAGCTTCTTTGTCATCGGAGCGGGTTTCCCCAGACATAATAACTTGGCTGATAGCGTGCCTTTTCTTGAATCTGTCGAGCCAGCCATTATTCACCTTAAATTTGGAATCATCTCCATTGATACATCGATCAAATTTCTCTGCTTGGGCTTTCAGAATTGGGCCAGAAATTGAAATACCTTCTATGCGAGCTTGTATAAACCATTGGTACAAAGCTAAATCTAGGACATCGTCATTAGCTAACTTTACCCTTTTACACTGTAAACCAGTTTCCTCTTCAAGAATGTTGGGTAGACTACTGAGTTTTCCTTCATCTGTTTTCCACCCTCGTAAAGTTGACTCGCTGATTCCTAGATCTCTGGCAAGCTGAGTTTGTTGATTGCCCTTCTTTAGTTGATCTAGGGCATACAGTTTCTCTTTAGCAGAAAACAACTTGCATTTTTGAACTTGCTTTTCCATAACAGTAAAATAATTTTTTTATATAAGCAAACAACATACACAGATAAAGCTCGATAACTTAAGTAATGAAGGCCTGCAATGGTTATGAATCACTTTTTATATAAAACAAAATTAAGCTGAACAGATGTACAATTTCATACCCTTTCAATTTACAGATAATAAAGTGGATATTATTTACTTTCAACTGTTTGTTGTTTGATCATACTGCCAAGAACAGCATACATGTTGGCAGCTTTCATCCTTTGATGTTTATTAAATTGTTCGACTCTTGTATCAACCACAGCTTGGTATGCTGCTTGGCTGTGATTGCAGTTAAATAAAAAGCCCATGTCGGCTGTTGTTTTAGCAATGACTGTATACAGAATTCATGGAAGACAATCACAAAGATGATTTACTGGCTTTACTCATGGATCCATAATAAGTAACACTTCTGATAATGTTTACTTTGGCTTAACAATTCAAAAACATACAGAAACCAGTTTTCTCTTCTAGAGTAGAATACGGAGCTTCACCACATCCTATTCAAATTGATAAATTTTAGAAGCAAAGCGTTGTACACACTATTTCTCCTACGTTATATATATCGTGTTATTTTAGAATTCATACAGATCACTTCTCCAAAATCACTTAAAGGACCTGGATAAATTGTTAAGTTCCGATCGCTTATTATTAAAAGTCATACATGAATTTCTCCACCAAATTATAATAAACGTTTTACCCACTATTTTTCATACATTAAACAAAAATTTTCACAATCCAATAAAAATACACGTAAATAAATTTCAGGAACCATGCCACGATCATGTTATTTTAAAAGTCACAACTACTCTCATGCCAAAAATGAAGTTATCATGCCAAAAATGAAGTTAATTTCTTGTTTGTTTGGGGTTTTTTTTACTTTTCTCCAAATTTTTTTTAATTAAATGCTATTTATTTATCGAAAACTGATTAAAAGTTAAAGTAAATATATAATATTATGTCGGAGAGTACATTTGATTCTTTTCACTTTCATTCTATGATTATCAGTTGATTATATCTGTCGAATCAAATGCAACATGGTGACGACATGAAAGGAATTGAATTATAACTTAGAAAAGAGTAAATAATTCATATTAAAATCGTTCCAATCATATTTTATTTTGTTCTGTAAATACTATTTAAACAAAAACAAATCATAATTCCTGTGTCTACACTGATATGTACATCAATAATATGTAAATACAAGTGTACTTTGGTTTTTCAGTGTATTTCAATGTTTATAGTAACCCATCCCCATATATTTTTTTCTGACAGAGTACTCCATACTGTGTTAACATTCCATACTGAAGTTTTATGCTGTGTTAACATTCTTTTAGTTATGACACGGATGCTCACTAGTATTTAATAAATTTATTTTGACTGTTCTTGATATGCAGATGGAAACTAAAATCCCCTTTCTTTTGACCTTTTCGACATAGCTGTTATGGTATATTGACACATTTTACATTTAATTACACATTTATTGACACATTTTACATTTAATTACACATTTATTGACACATTTTACATTTAATTACTGAGTACACATTGCATTGATGATGATTACACTTAAAAGGAAATAAATAATAAAACTAGAACATAAATTTTAATTAATAAAAAGATTATTTAAGTTGTATTTATTTATTAAAGTACTGCCTCCACTTGGCATAAGTGACATTTTCATTGATCAAAATTTTCTTACATCAGGGGTCACGCTACCAGGCGAAGTGGACGAAAAGGTCGCCTGAGAATGGTAAACTTCGCTTTCTTCTGTTAGGAAAGAAAAAAATGGCTTTTGCCCTTGTATTTTCAGGTGTAAAATGGTTGTAGATTATAATTTTTTAGATGCCTCCTCGCAGTAGCCAGTAAGTTCTGACACTTGTAATCCAAGGTGAAATGCATCAATATATAAATAGTAATTTGCTTTTAAAAATGTGATTGATGAAGAGTGTTTTCTAATGTATTTCTTGTTTTTATAATTGAAGATTTTAACGGCCATATTTGCATATTTTCTTGATAAAATCAGTGTGAAACAGTAAATGAACTTGTAATGGCAGACATCACTACTTATATGATATGCCACATCATTAAACTGTCTGTATTCATAAATAATTGGGCAAATAGATTCAGTGAAATATATAATATAATGAAAACAAAGTTTTAATGTTTCATAGGAGATATAACCTAAATATTTAATAATGTATGTCAAAAACACGTGACAATTCAAAACAATGCTGCAAGGTCAAGGTTGTTTTCTGACCTACCATAATTAATTTTCGTGACTTACAAAAGCGTGACTTACAAAAGCGATATATAGTAGTGAAGTAAATACTATTTAACTGATTTATATCCTTAATACCAGTAGGTAGACAAATGATGCAACCATAAATATGTAGTCCTATTAATCAATTTGTTGTAACAAAGCAAGAAAGCGAATTGTTGTATTAGAAAAAAAAACATCTTTCTAAAAATAGATGCACTTGCTTGGTGCAATACACGTTCTTTTTTGAGGCAAAAACAGACCAGCCAACTCTTACGATTTTGTCTGTCGATTTTGTCTGTCTGTGGTAAGTCTTACGAAAATTACTCATGAAATGCAAATTACTCATGAAATGCGGACTTACAGCATAAAGCAAAAACTATGAAAAATGATAATTGCTGGGAAAAAACGGAAAATTTGGTCATCTGTGTTTTTTTTTTTTATCAGGGTTTCATTTTAGGATTAGTGATATTCATCAGGGAACCAGACTAACTTTACAGCAGCACCTCAGACACTTTAACCTGCCACTATTCGTCTGAAGCCCCTGCATGATATAATTGTTGATTATAGATTTTGTTTAAAAATGGCATTCAGCAAGCGATGTATGCTTAAGACGAAAGTGAAACTAGGCCTCATAAAAATTGTTAATAATCAATACTGTAGAATAAAAAGGAATATTCAGATTCTTGTGAATAAAAGATGGAACTGACACAATTTTTTGGACATCACATGCCAATTTGAGTATGACACGAGGGAGATATGATTTCGTCATGTGCAATGGAAAATGATAAGAATTACATCTGGTTGAGAGACAGCAACAAGCCATTGAGCTGCATAGAGGTTGGAACTTGAGTTTGTGCAACTTTACTAGTGGTAAATAAAGTCTATGTGTACTTTACAATTTCTTCAGTTGAATATAATGTTTATTTTCGCTGCATGTATCAAATACCGAACTTTTAATTATGTTTTCAAGCTTTACTTTTGCAGTTTATGGTTTTTATATTTTTTTACACCTTACTGAAAACTGGTCAAACTTACGGGGGGGGGGGGAATCTACTGCCTTACTGAGATGGACTCGTCAGGGTTGGCCGGTCTGCAAAAGGGGTCCAGTGTAGTTATTTATTTTTTACTTTAGTGCTTCTGTGTGTTGTCTATGAATAGTTACAGTAATGTTTTATTGGGAACAATAAAATCAGGAGGAATAGTATGTTTTGAAGTCACTTGACAATGTGCATTATTTCCTATGTACATGAATATGGGGTTGTTTCAAAGAATGCTAGAAATCTTTTTTGACTGCAATTTTGCACAAAACTTGTACAAAATAAAATAAAATAAAAAAATTAAGTGGTAGTTTTTGAAGCACTTTTACCAACTTGCAATTACAAGATTCTAATCTTGTTACTGATTTCAATTCAAATTATTTACAATGTATAGCTTCTGCTGCGCCTTTTAAGTCATATGGCCAATTTGCCAGTATCTCAATCCAAATACACATATACTACAAGTATGAATAGAATGTGTATGAATATAATAATTTTTATACATGTACAAAAAGGGTTGATAATAAACTTATGACATATTTTGAAACTTGAAAATTAGGCATTATTTATAACTGTTAAAATACAAAGAAATGGAGCACATAAATAAGATAGTACATCTCTCTCTCTCTCTCTCTCTCTCTCTCTCTCTCTCTCTCTCTCTCTCTCTCTCTCTCTCTCTCACTCTCTTTCTTTCTTTCTTTCTTTCTTCACTTCTCCCTGTTGGAGAAGTCACTTCTCCCTACAATTTAAGTCTAGCTTGACCCCAGTTACATATCATTACTTGCGCTATACTAATGTTTGGAAGGAAAACTAGCTTTCATTATACGTGTTTTCCAAGTGTAGCTGGATAAGTAATACAAGTGACATCAAAATCAAAACACAGCTTCAACAACATGCTATTTGTAAATATGTATGTGTATTTTGGGGTTAAGTGGCAAATCGATAAAGATTATAATTGGATTCAGGAGAGTGTTAAATTTGCTACAACTGATAATGTGGATAGAATAGTAGCGAAGTGTAAGAAGTGATTTTTGCGTGTATTGGTGTTTAGAGTAAGACCTTTCCTTGCATTGACAAACTTAAGTCTCACTCAGATGGACAAACAAGAGCTGTATGCAGTGGAGTAAAGAATCTGGAAAATAAAACTCTGCAGCAAACAGATTCTTCTCCTATGGACATTTGGTTACTACAGGTATGCCCAATAATTTAGTCACTACAGGTATGCCCAATAATTTAGTCACTACAGGTATGCCCAATAATTTAGTCACTACAGGTATGCCCAATAATTTAGTCACTACAGGTATGCCCAATAATTTAGTCACTACAGTTATGCCCAATAATTTAGTCACTACAGGTATGCGCAATAATTTAGTCAATACAGGTATGCCCAATAATTTAGTCACTACAGTTATGCCCAATAATTTAGTCACTACAGGTATGCCCAATAATTTAGTCACTATAGGTATGCCCAATAAGCTTCTGTGAGGGGACTGCAACTTTCCCGGTGGGACTCCTGTTTCTAATAAAATAAGAGTCCTGGGCACATAGTATTAAAATCCTTGGGAGACCTCTATCTAAAGAGTGATACCCATTACTAATAATAGAATCATAACAGAAACCTTCTTTCAATATCAGCATTTGCTTCTTTTACCAGGTTGCAGAGATTCTTAACAAGAGGAAGAGGGGGAACATTGTTGAATACCTTGTACGATGGAAGGATTTTGGAACACAAGAGGACAGTTGGGAACCACAAAAGAACCTTAAGCATGCCCAGAAATTCATTGACATCTTCAATAAGTCATCCGTCAGAAAGGTTGATGTTTTGTTTATGTTAACAGTTGCCCACATTAGAAGCCAATATCAGAAACTTGATTGTGTTCCTCCATCCCACAGATTTTGCATTAAATTTATAGTATGGTATATAAAAAAAAATAGCATATTTTATTCACCATAATAGTAAAGATAACAAAGGGTGTCTTTTGTGTTGTCTAATGTAAAGATAACAAAGGGTATCAATTGTGTTGTCTAATGTAAAGATAACAAAGGGTTTCAGTTATGTCTAACATAAAGATAACAAAGAGTATCAATTGTGTAGTCTAATGTAAAGATAACAAAGGGTATCAATTGTGTTGTCTAACATAAAGATAAAGGTATCAATTGTGGTGTCTACGGTAAAGATAACAAAGGGTATCAATTGTATTGTCTAATGTAACGATAAAGGTATCAATGTGGTGTCTACTGTAAAGATAACAAAGGATATCAATTGTGTTGTCTAACATAAAGATAACAAAGGGTATCAATTGTGTTGTCTACCATAAAGATAAAGGGAATCAATTGTGTTGTCTAATGTAAAGATAACAAAGGGTATCAGTTGTGTTGTCTACCATAAAGATAACAAAGGGTATCAATTGTGTTGTCAAATGTAAAGATAACAAAGGGTATCAATTGTGTTGTCTAACGTAAAGATAAAGGGTATCAATTGTGTTGTCTAATGTAAAGATAACAAAGGGTATCAATTGTGTTGTCTAATGTAAAGATAAAGGTATCAATGTGGTGTCTACCGTAAAGATAACAAAGGATATCAATTGTGTTGTCTGATGTAAAGATAACAAAGGGTATAATTTCTTGTTCCTTGTAGAGGATTTAGATTTTCAGATTTTTAGATTTTTTTTAAGTAAATTTAAATAATTTTTACAGTCATATCTTGTAGAGGAGACTTATAAATTCTGTAAAAGTTTTGTAAAGAACTCATTCAGTATGAACTTGCTGCACTCACTGCAATATTCTTGATGTTGTGGTGTAACAGTTTCTTGATCCACTTAAAGTGATTGTTTTTATAAATAGGTCTGTCCTAGCCTAGCACTTAAACAAATGAAAACTAAAAGTCAGGAAAAAAAATATATATTTATTTATTAAAACATTGGTACTATATTTACACATGTACCTGATAACATTTATACATGTACCTGTTAACATTTATACATATACCTGATAATACATTTATACATGTACCTGATACTGGAGAAGGGCATTTGGGTTTAGGATGACTTTACTCCACAATTTATACATTATAAAACATTCTGATATTGGTGGATTGTATTGTTAGTGACCTCCCTTACTATACTGCTTAGGCTAAAATAGCAGAGAACTACATTGGGGGTAGGGTCATACAGACCTGCCATCTCTTACGATTTTGCTGTAATTCTTACGGAAATTACCCATAAAATATGGACTTAATGGCATAAAAGCAAAACCTATGGAAAAATGATCATTGCCAAAAACACCGGTAAATTTGGTCATCCATATTTGATTTGGATCCGGGTTTCATATTAGAATTATTGAAAATCGTCAAGGAACCAGACTAACTTTACAGCAGCACCCCAGACACTTTAAACTGCCACTATTTCTTCATGTGAAGCGCCTGCATGATCCAACTGTTGATTATAGAAATTGTTTACAAATGGCATTCAGCAAGCGATGCATGCTTAAGATGAAAGGAAAAATAAGCCTCTTAAAAAGAGTTAATAATCAACATCGAAGAAAAAAAGGAATATTCAGATTCTTGTGAATAAAAGATGGAACAGACACAATTACGTTTTTGGACATTATGTGTCAATTTAAGTATGACTTGTAGCAGGAGATATGATTTTGTCATGTGCAATGGTAAAATATAAGAATTATGTCTCGTTGAGAGACAGCAACAAGCCATTGAGCTGTTTAGAGGTTGGAAGTTTAGTTTGTGCAACTGTACTAGTGATAAATAATGTATACACGTACTTTACAATCTCTTCAGTTGAACATGTTTTTTTCACTGCATGTATAGAATACCGAACTCTTAATTAGGTTTTCTAGCTTTACACTTCCAGTTTATAATATTTTTTTACACCTTACTGAAAACTGGTCAAACTTATGGAAATAAATCAATTGCCTTACTAGACGGACTTGTCAGGGTTGGCAGGTCTGTGTATAGTCTGCATGTATCTGATTTCGATATCAAATATAAATTGAATGTCAAGCTTTGGTTTGCAGAATAAAATGAAATTGGAAACAAATCTTACAATTATAAAAATAGATTTTGTAAAGGTTTTACCATGAATAGCTTGGTAGTCATATGAAAGTGAAGTAACATACATACCAACCATTCCTTTTTGGCGTAATCTTTATGCTTTTTTCTCAAATTTCATTTTCCGCAAGACTGCATATGAATTAAGCTTTCTGGTTACATTAAAAACTAAAAGTAAAGCAATAAAGTTATTTTTATCATTTTATTATCATCTCTTTACTTCCACTCATATAAATTTTAGAATATTCGTAGAAAGGTCACTGCTGTGTAAGAATAACATAATAAGACTTTCCTTTTTTGCTATTTAAAGCAAATGTATATAACCCCATTTCCAAGACTACATAATGTGTTTCTTCAAAAGTGCACTTTGCCTAACGGATTCATTTTACTGATCAGCTAGTTAGGTAGTGAACCAGTCTTTTTTTTTTTTTTTTCCTTCAAAATAAAATGTCATTTGATGTGTAGAAAAATGATTTACATTGTGAGTTGTGGGTGTTATATGACGAAAAATATTAGAGTAGTTGGAGCTTCTCAAACTTCAAAGCAAGTCAGATCAGAATAGGTGACAAGTCAACACCGCTGTACAAACTATAAACAAAGAGTAATGCAGCACTCTGAGCATCTACTCATTGTAGAATTCCATTTCAGGATCATTCAGTAAAGGTTAAATGTGTTGATTAGTTAAAGTGAGTGCTGAATATAAATAATTTTTTAGGATATTTTATGTTTGTATTGTGGTTCCAATCCATATGGATTTTGCTCTTTGTGACAAGAATTTTGACCAGCTGCAGAACCAGATTAATCATTGAAATATATCTTTTTATATGTGCTGTAGTTCTGGCACGTAATGTATAGATTAGACTTTTATACCCAATGTATGCTTTGTCCCCATTTATAATAATGATTGTGGTTATGCCTCCGCAGGTTGGTATTTATGGAGCTTATTAAGTTAATTTATGATTGAATTATCTGAGAAAAATATATAGATATTTAATGCAAGTACAGGTAGATATGATAAATGTAGATTCAAGAAAGTATAATGTGTTGACTTTTTAAAACTAATTTACCAGTCGAAGAGGAGAAGTAAATCAAGAACCAGGTCAAATTCACGTTCGAGGTCAAGATCTCGTTCTTCATCCCGAGGTCGACCAAAAAAGGAGTCTCCTTCACATTCCTCCAAAGTCATCCAGGAGAAGGCTACTCCTACTGTGTCCTCAATAGTAACAGAGAAGCTGTCAGTGAGCACTAATTCCCTGTCACGCTCCCCTCGTATTCTCAAGGAGGCTGTCCATCAGTGGCCTGGAAAGTATGAGATGACAACTGAAACTGTAAGTTTTTTTTTTTTGTTGCATTTTGAATGTATTAGTTTATAATAATGTATAGATGTGCCACTTTTTAATGAATTGTATTGATCACCAATGTCAGAAATTCCATTTATCCTTATAAAAAGTCATTTTTGTCTTCCTGTCAATGGCAGTGTCCTGTACTTGGGAATAGTAGCACCTTGTCCTACTTGGCCTGATCAAATGTCTGCTTGGCACAGTCAGAACTGGGGGGGCCCTGAGTGGCCAAGTGGTCTAAAGCGCTGTCCGTTACAGATCACTGCCATCTCACCTCTGTGTGGGTTCGAGTCTAGGATTCGAGTTCGAGTCTAGCTTGCCAGTAGCTTCTCGTGGGTCATGGTTCTTTCCGGTGATTTCCCGGTTTCTACCTCCACCATTAATACTGGCCGCCATGAATAGCCTATCGTGTGCTGAAAAATGGCATTAAGCCCAAAAACAACAACAACAGTCAGGACTGGTCATCCAGCAAAAAATGAAGACCAATGGGACAATCAGCAAAATAAATGTCTTCATAAAGATCAGATCAAATTAAGAGTTTTCCATAAATATCAGATCGAGTTGAGAGATATTCATAAATATCAGATCAAGTTGAGAGATCTTCATAAATATCAGACCAAGTTGAGTGATCTTAAAAGAAGATCAGATAAGGTCTTACAAAAAGCCATCGACCACCATGAGTTTGGAACATAGCATTCCAGAAACTAACCACAAGATCAAAAGGCCAAAGTTTGCTTCACAGACTTTATAGTGGGATATAGTTTTGTCTTTGCTAGTTATAAACTTTACATAATGCATGCTTTCCAAGTTAACTGCAGCAGTACATGATATTTAGTTACACTTTAATGATAATTTAATCATCAAATTTATGGAATGTTATAGAATTTCTTACTGAGGAGGTTATTTAAGTGTTGGTATCTCCAGTTTAGCAACGCTTGAAATGACTGTAGTCAATTGGCAAGTCCTGACCAGTGGTGTCAGACAACACTGAGAGGTATCACTTTTCTAATGGTAACAGTTCCAGAATCCTGTGACAACAGTGTTCCAGCTTCTATGTCAATAAAACTGTTTATTTAGGTTGTATTCAACTGTATCTCTGGTGTAACATTATTATATGCCTAAAGTCAGTGTGCAAGTTGTAGGCAGCTGTAACTTGGGCAGGGTTCTTAGTAGATTTCCAAACTGATGAGTCAGTTGACTCTTGACCCCAAAATTATCAGGAGTCAAAATGAAAATTTCAAGAGTCAAAACTAAAATCTCAAAGAGTCAATTCTTTTGGCCAGCCATGAACCCATAGCTGTGATTCCTCATTATTGGTGGAAACAAATAATGTTTAAGATTTATCTCACACTGAATAATGAAAAATACCTGCACAGTATTCTGTTAGGAATATACAATCTCATATTTGTAAAAGTTTATTTTTCTAACCATTTTATTGCACCTATATTTTAAACAGAGGATTATTTTATACTTTATTATATTTTCAACTTTTCAGCATATTTTATTATCTGCTTAAATCATTTTATATGTAAATATATACTAGTATAACTATTATTCAAACATCAAGGATGTACATCACAGAATTGTCAGTTAACATTTCCACTTGTCCTTAAATTTTCTAACAAATTTTGGAGATGGACTCTTATTCTTCGCCTCAGAGCTGACACTATCTTTCTGTTGCTTTGGATTCTCAATGTCAGAAAATTCATCACTGCCAGGTCATTTCCGAGACAGAGACAGAACATAAATATACTTCTTTGCACTATTGTGATTTTAAACTTTAGATGTATGCACTGAGTTTATGTCCATTCAGTTGTTTTCAGAATGATCCATTAATTAAAATGTTTGAGGTTTTGAACGTTTTGCCAATTTAAGTAAATTAATTACCAGTAAAACACAATCCCATGCCAACAACTGACGTAGCAAGAAACCATATATTCTTGTCTTGTATAACTAATTATAATTTAAAGCCCAATCAAATACCAATATTTTATCAGAAATGAATCCAGTGAAGTTGTAAATGATGTTGAACTTTCAAACATAACGCTAAATGAAGCAACTTGCTAATAAAACAATTCAAGTTGGTTCATTTCCATCGACAACCGGTCTTAAGCCGTGATGATGATATGCTCCAAGTCTGACCAGTTCATTATCATACTGTGACAAATTGGCCACGTTCAAAACACACCAACCTGTTTCACTACGGTTCATTGCCAGGGAATGACCTCCGCAGTGTAATTTACCCAGTATGGATAGATAGAAAGAAGAATGCAGATCACTGAACAAGTATGTTGAAGAAATAAACACAATGAGCCCCCTTTCAATGAACAAATATAAAATTTAATCAGTTTATCAACAGAATTTAAAATGAAAAGAAATCAATTACTTGGTTACAAAGAAGGAAAATTGTACTAACATGTACTCAAATAAAAAGATAATACAAATTTCATTAAAGGCTACAATTACTTTTAACTTTAATATTCTATCTTCATTGTCAAGGAGATGTGACCTTTGAGTGCAACAATGAGAGACTTCATCACCTATTTTATGTGGATATCAAGACTTTTGTTTGTCTTGCTGTTTGGTCTTGGACTCTTGTCCATCGAACTCTGATTTAACAATCGTCTCTGGACTTAGATTTTGGCTTAGAATTTGCTCTGGTCCTGTGATTGGTTCAGGGATTTCTCAGGTGAATCCAGGAAAGCTGTTTCCTTTTGCATTTTCTTTATTGGTTTCCATGAACCTCACATGTAGTCTGTCTCCTAACTGAGACATTTATCTGGCCCCTTACTCAATAACGATTTGAATTTCCCCAGAGTCCTCTAACTTCTCTCAAGAAAGATTGAAGACTGAAGAATTTTTCTAAAGTAAAACCTTTAATTTCTTACAGAGTTATGCCCATAAATCCATATTAACCAATTGGAATAGACTGTATCCTAAATCTTTTCCTTAGAATTTTTGGATTGACAAGACAACTACTAATGCTGTAATTAACTTCCTTTGAACAATCACTTATGGCAAGCTTGCCGTTGATTTTGGGAAAGGGCCTTATGCCATTCTCTTGTACCATAGCATATTAACTCATCAAGTTACGTCTGTTGAAGGAATTCCCTTTTGAGGTTCAGAGATGAAATGAAAATAATCATCTATCTCTAGCCCTTTCTACTTTAATTAAGTTGACTTTGATACAATTCCTTTAACCAATGCTTCTAAGAGTTTTCAAAATTACACATCACACATACCAATGCTGATATTTGATCAAAGGCAATCCATTTATGTCATAACTGTTGCCTATTCCTCTATCAACAACTTCAGATGTAATCTCAAAACAGTCCATCCTAAGTCAGTTAACTCTAAGCTTGACTTCAATGAATTGTTAGCTCTGCCCAGTTCCTGTATATCTTCCATTGGTGTAATATTAGATTGGCCATCAAGGTCATATCTATTGCATAACAGATGTCAATCAGTGCCTCCTTCAGTAAATTTATTATGGTTAGAAACTAAGAATCAATGGTAATTAAGATTGATGTTCCAGCTTAAATCTATGTGCATCAAAATGACACAAGTCAAAATTTCCACACATCAATACCCAAGAGTGCAGTCTGATGAAAAAGCTTACTTGGGTATAAAATTGCTGTATGGCTTAAGTCTTTGTGCAAGTTATATTCAACTATAACTTGTATGTAACATTACATTATCAAAGCAAGACTGTTCATTCAGGATATTGACAGAAATTTCAGAACATTGTTTGCCCTTAATATAGTTGTGGCATACCATGGTAGTATCATAATATTTCAGAAATAATGTGGCACAAATTTTTTGTGGTATCTGGCTCTAATCTTTTTCTTAACCTAACTTGTTGCTAATCTAACTTGTTCTTAATCTTATGCTGTACAAAATTTCCAGGGAGTTGACAGATGTGTGTATCATAAAATCATTGTGCCTTCAAAAATTTGGCTTGACTTGCAGCAATGTATGACAAAGCTTTGTGGATTCCTCTTGTCAGAGTTTGTTATGTAGCACTGTAAGAAATGGTACCTATCTTCTAAAAATCTGTATATTGACAGATCATTGTGCTTTGCTTGCCATATTATATTACAATGTCCATCCATTTGTCTGTTACATTATGTTATCACATAGTGTAGCTTCCCTATAGTATGCAGTGTCATATATTTTATATTATCACACTTTACCATATCACTTTATGTGATCCTGATTGCTCCAAATAAAACCATGTAATTATTATATGTTATGCTCAATGCAGATCCGCTGGGATCATGTGAAAAATCATGTGAAAACTTTTTAACCGTGCCTTCTGAAATTTTTGGTTTTTAATAAACATCTTTGGTCACCATTTTTCTATTTGATTCGCAAAAGGGAATTGGTGAAAAATGGTGTCATCTGTTACAATATGGCCAATTTACCACCACATGGGGTTTGTTATGTCAAGTATAACATATCATAACATGAAATATGGCTAAAATCCTCCAAGACAAGAACAATAACAACAAAACTACAGGTATTGCTCAGTTGATAGGATAGCTCCAGTGGCCTTGTAGTTAAAGTGTCCACCTCAGGCTCGAATCCCGGTCGAGTCATGCCATTACTTTTTAAAATGGTACTAACAGCTACCTCGCATGGCGCTCATAAAGCTGGACATTTTCAAAAATTCAATATTAAAATAATTACCCATTTAAGATCCTCTATTTATTTTATGCATAGAAGCTCATCCACAATCTACAAACATTGTGGCTAGCTTGCATTTGAGATAAAGAAACCACTATCATATTTGGCATCAATAGATCAAGGATCGAGGTTGTTGCAACTGAAAAAAGATGAGTTCATTGCCACTTGCAATTTGTAAACTTAGCAGATGACTTTGATGGTGAGTAAGAAGGGACCCTTTCAGTTCCATTGTCAAAAGGTGAAAGTTGGATCACTTGACTAAAAATAGAAACACAGTTTCATCATAACAATTTGTTTACTTCACCATGTACAGTTACCAAACTTTGTTAATGGTTTTCACAGGTGCAATAGGTCCAAGTTTAAGGTCACTGGCTGAAAGAAGAAACATTGTTTCTGCACAGTATAATTTGTTATTCATGAAATATAGCTTGCATATTGGGGGTTGAAGTAAATGTCTGGGTCAAGATTCTAGGACTTAAGGAAGAAAAAAATTCTGCAGAAATAACGTTTGTTTTACATCACACATTTAGACCAAACATTGGGGATGTCTTGAAAATAGGGTAAGGAAAAGTTTATATTGAGGTCATGATCACATTTAGACCAAACATTGGGGATGTCTTGAAAATAGGGTAAGGAAAAGTTTTTATTGAGGTCAAGGTCAGATTTAGACCAAACTAAGTTTATATTGAGATCAAGGTCACTGACTATATAAAAGATAAATTGTTTGTGCACAACAATTTAACTTATATACCTAAAGGACTATTAAACATGGATCTGGTTCATCATACTATTATTATACTTTATACTTCACTCTGGATTACTATTTAACAAAATATTGTACTGTACTTTTTACTCCACACTGGATTACTATATGACAAAATATTGTATTGTACTTTTTACTCCACTCTGGATTACTATATGACAAAATACTGTAATGTACTTTTTACTTGGCGCTGGATATACTGTATAACAGAATATTGTAAATGCAACCAGTCTCATGGCTTTCAGTGGATTGCCACTAAACTGCACTTGTAATGGTCATAGGTACTAATACATCATGGTGCTGTTAAATATTTTGTTTGAGTTATTGCCCTTTTTGGCCAACAACTAAATGCAATGTAAGACAATAGTTGTCTTGCTTTTGTTTTTTATTTGGAACACTGTAAAATTTGATAGATTTGCATTTTTTTTGTAAAAAAAATTGTGCTGACTGGTTTTATTAAAAGTTTGCTTATTTAATTTTAGATATGATGCAATATACAGAATTTTGTGAATGCAGCTTTTATTAGATTGCTATGAAACTTTTGTGTCATAATTTCAATCATGTCAACATATTCTCAAGGGATGCATACAAAATGTGTCATAATTTCAATCATGTCAACATATTCTCAAGGGATGCATACAAAATGTGTCCAGTTACTATTTGTTGTAGAAAACTGCAAGGGGTCCTAATTTTATCTGGAGATTTTGCAAACTGAAATTATATAAATTCATTATGCAGAAACAGTCAGAGCAGATAAAGGAAGACAATGCAAAGTCTTGCTTTTGACTAGAGTCATCTTTTGCAACTCAAAATCTTCCTTGGGACATGATGCATAGGACTTTTCTCCAAAGGCTCTTAGTCAGTTTTTAAGTAAGCTTCGTACAAACATTTGCACACCATCAAAGTTTTAAGTATAAATAAATTTGACAAATCCACTCCACCAATTTGAACAAAATGGAACATGAGGCAAATAGAAATAAACACCATTTTTATTGAAACATTTTTGTTAAAGAATGCTTCTTTTTTAGTGGCTCTTTGCGATGTTAGAAATGTGATTTAGTGAAGTGTTCATCCATTCATCCAGGTATGCAATTTTGCAAGTGTGCATGGAAATTTTATATGTGAAACAGATTAGAGACAATAATTTTCAACCAAGTGTGCTTTCATTTTTAGTTCTGTTGGTCATAGTCCAGAAGAGTAAATATTTTGTTGTCCATCTATTAGCCAGGTTGTTGTCATGTACTTGGAGGGTTGCCATGGATCTTTACACACACACACACACAGAGTCGATGTAAAATGAAAATACTTCCGATTGGCTCTCCAATATGGTCACCATGGTTTGCGTCTTGAAAATCTTGTTACTACTACTTCAGAATGGATGATAGATGAACGTGAAGTTTTGACAAAAGAAAACAACTTTTGACATCTATGGCAAAAAGTGATCTTAACATATATATTATATCTAGTTGATCCTAAACGAAAATGGTGTTGATCTGACCCCTTGTATGACCACCACCATGTTGGCCATCTTGAAAACCTTGTACACTGAGATTGATGGTCGTATCTTTGTGAGTTCACCAAAAGACTTACAATGTCTTGTTGGTCATAAATGAATATTGTGCCAACTTGACATCCAGTTGTTGCCATCTTGAAAATCATGTTATCACTGAATGGTTAACTATATTTAAACATGGTTTTACAATATCTAGTTTGTCCTAAAAAAAAAAAATTGCTAACTTTTCATCCAGTATGGATGCCAGGACGACCATCTTGAAATCACCGATCTTGAAGGATGGTCCTTAATATGGGTTTCACCAAAAGTTTTCTGATGCAATGTGGGCCTGAATGAAAACTTAAATCAAATATGTCAACCATAGCAACTGGTTCTTATTGCACAAGAAGATTTAAGTTGAGTTCATCACTCAGCAGTTGAGAAGAAATGGTCTTATGTCACATTTCTTTAAGTTCTTTTCAGTCAGTAAAGTGTCAGTCCAATCAAGAGATTTTTAGTTTTTTGCTTTAAAAGCTCATAGTGCAGGTCAGTAATTTCTTGGCCCAGATTAGTTTTTTGTATTGACTTTTGCAGATATGTTATGGTTGGTCATCTCTTTCTGTTGTCTGTACATCTGTCCATCGCTATTTTACTTTTAGCCTGAAATTCATTTACACCTACTAACAGAGGTTCATCACATGATGTTTCAGAAGGATGAATGGATGACAACAAATGTTCTGATCATGGATGCAACCCCAAGGGGGGGAGAAGGGTGTGTCATAAATCACATTTTCATAGGTAATATGAATTCTTGAACCATAACTGTGGACATATATAGAAAGGGCTGATCATATTTGGTATCATGTTCTATTGGTAGATAGTTATAAAGATATCATATTCTTGATCCAGCCATCAAAAGAGGACAGAGAAATATTTTTCAATTACAGCTAGCGATAAGTACTGCAGTAGTTAATGTGATTTTATGGATTCCAAATTTGATACACTTTTTGTTTTCATGTCTGTAAAAACTGATGTTTTTTAGATTGTTTTGATCAAATATCTTTGTGTAGTCTTTATATTTCTTTAATATTTTTTTCTGTAGCGTACTGAGTCAAAACCATCTGAGGCAACAACAAGGTCGACTTATCAGAAGAAGACGGAGACTATCGTCACCTCATCATCCAAAATGGACAGAACGGAGCCAGTAGTTGAAAAATCAAAATGGAGTCAGACTTGGAGAAAATATTTCCACCCCACTTCCTCTGATTACCCCATCCTTGTCATCTTCTCCTGTATAGCCATCATTGTCCTGTCGTTCCTTTTGGAAAGATATGTAAAGTGAGTGAATAGACTTTTTTCTTTGGAAATCAAAACATGGCAGTCACTTCTCTTATGGTAACAACATCAGGTTTTTTTAAGTGGGTTTTTTAGTTAATGCTTTTTATTTCCATTCAACCGCTCCTGTGGCCAAGTGGTTAGAGTGTCTGCTTAGATGCAGGAGGTCGCGTGTTTGAAATCCAGCAGTCATACCAGAAACTTGTAAAAAAAAAAAAAATGGGACTAGTTGTCATAAAGAGAAGACAACTCCTTCTGAAGAAATGTTTTGTTGTTGTTGGGCTTAACGCCATTTTTCAGCACTCGTTAGGCTATTCATGACGGCCAGTATTAATGGTGGAGGAAGAAACCGGGAAATCACCAGAAAGAACCATGACCCACGAGAAGCTACTGGCAAGCTTTCTCTCATATCCACATTCGCCGAATCCCAGACTTGAACACACGCAGAGGTGAGACGGCAGTGATCTGTAACAGACAGCGCATTTGGCCACTCGGGGCCCTGAAGATTTCTTTTGATTTTCTTGTTAAGCACTGTCTTCTGTGCACTTGATAACTCTAGAAACCCAACAGAGTTACTTTCACAGAACTTACCTTAATCAAAGGATTTCACAAGTTATACAATTAATTCCCAAAAAAAATCACTAGACTGATGCATAGTTGAAATATTTTACTTTTTTGCCTATAGTGCAATCTTCTCACTCTTGATATCAGTGAAGATTGTTCTATGTACATTATTAAATAAAATCAGAAAACAGATTTATATATATATATGTTGTTCTCTCCCAAATTTACTCCACACCAGACTGCTGTATCCTGCTCTCTTTAATCCATACCATACATTAAAACATCACTGCTCTTTTTAATCCATCCCATAAATTAAAACATCACTGCTTTCTTTACTCCATTCCATAAATTAAAACATCACTGCTTTCTTTACTCCATTCCATAAATTAAAACATCACTGCTCTCTTTAATCCATTCCATAAATTAAAACATCACTGCTCTCTTTAATCCATAAATTAAATCATCACTGCTCTCTTTAATCCATTCCATAAATTAAAACATCACTGCTCTCTTTAATCCATAAATTAAATCATCACTGCTCTCTTTAATCCATTCCATAAATTAAAACATCACTGCTCTCTTTAATCCATTCCATAAATTAAAACATCACTGCTCTATTTAATCCATTCCATAAATTAAAACATCACTGCTCTCTTCAATCCATAAATTAAATCATCACTGCTCTCTTTAATCCATTCCATAAATTAAAACATCACTGCTCTCTTTAGTCCATTCCATAAATTAAAACATCACTGCTCTATTTAATCCATTTCATAAATTAAAACATCACTGCTCTCTTTAATCCATTCCATAAATTAAAACATCACTGCTCTCTTTAATCCATAAATTAAATCATCACTGCTCTCTTTAATCCATTCCATAAATTAAAACTTCACTGCTCTCTTTAATCCATCCCATAAATTAAAATATCACTGCACTCTTTAATCCATTCCATAAATTAAAACATCACTGCTATCTTTAATCCATTCCATAAATTAAAACATCACTGCTCTCTTTAATCCATTCCATAAATTAAAACATCACTGCTCTATTTAATCCACCCCATAAATTAAAACACTGCTCTCTTTAATCCATCCCATCATTGATGTAAAATGATCACTATTGTTTGTGTTGTGTACTAATTTCACTTCTCATTGAGATCTTACATGTGACTTTAAAATTGATGACAGACATGTAAGCCAGGTTATACAAATTAGGATTGGAAACAATATCATCTGGATTGGCCATTTGCCCAGATCAAAAGATAGTTGCTTATGTGACAGACCTGTGATGAATAGAGAATCAAAAAAAAGGGTTGTATGTGGTTATTTTTTTGTTACCTATTAACCAAACATTTTGCCCATCTTTACAGACAAGTTTTAAAACTGAATTAACTGTGACCTGTATGAAAAGGGATATAATTCCTATCAGTTCTCAAAGATGAACTTTATTCTCAAAATTGGCCACATCCTGATTACACTTTATAATACCTTGGATCCGAGTTCACTTAGCTCCCATTTCTGCTGTGACAACACAACCGCTTTTTCCTTTATCCTGCCAATGAATTGCTTTGACCCTGGCTTGTATGGACTATAACTACATCACTTTTATGCCAAACATTGACACATCTGAGCTAAACAGATGGCATGACTGGAGTCAAGTGAATACAAGCAAGATTAAAAATATTTGAGGCAAGGAGAAACAGCTGTTGGTTAGGAAACATAGCCTTGGCTGCAGAAAACATTTCTCTATTGCCAGACTTGCCAACCCTTATGTTTTTGCTGTTAGTCTTTTGGAAATGACCCTTAATATAGACTTACAGAATAAAAGCACAGATTACAGAAATATGATTGCTGTAAAATCAAGATAAAGTTATACAGTGTTTTGAGTCAGATTGTGGCTTAATATTAGATTCACTGGAGTTAGGGAACCAGACTAACTATACAGAGGTATTGTGGGAGCTTTAAACTATGCATATTTTGTGCTGCAAAATGTCTCCGTCATCAAGTTGTTCTTACATTTATCCTGAAATGGCGTATAAGTGATAATTTTTTAGGACTAATGGGGCAATAACCTTAGAATTTGCAGTGGTTACAGAAAAATATAGATAATAATCTCGATTCATGAGGTAAAAATGGCAGGCAGATCAACGGTCGCATTTATTGGGGGTTTTTTTTCTGGTGGGAAAGATGAATGCAGTTACCACATGTAACGTAAAACTTTTTTTAAGGATTACATCAAGTTAAGAGATAGCCAGAAGCCATTGTGTTCCATAGGATTTAGAACTGCAGTTTGTAAAACTGTACTGGAGGTAATTGACCTTAAATGAGATGATAGATCAATCTGCCTACCAAATCATGTGACATGACTTGACCTCCAACAAACATGCAGTATTTGGAAAAGAAATATGTGTCAGCTTTAGTGACAGGTTTATTGAAAATGATTTGTATTATTTGTAAAAATTTCAATTTTAGAAGTATACCATTTGACACAATAATTTTGAAGTTTTACTTTGTTTATTAGATGGAATTTTGATCTATTATATAAACATGTAATCCATGCATAATACATTGGATGATATTTACGTGAAACCATTGTTTTTGTATTTCTTTATTATTACAGTTTTGCATCCCCCATCCCTCCTTCAGCCCAATGAGAAAGTAAAGAGTCATTCAAGTGTCTGAAAGATTGAGACGATAAATTATTGTTTTTGGGGGGACACAACATTATTGTGTATATTTCAAAATTTAAAATAATGCAGTCTCGGGTTTGGTGATTGCTATACAAGTAAAATAATATATGTCAAAGCCTAAATGTTGGGGGTGGGGTGAGCTATCTCCACCCATATACTAGACACATTTTTACATACAGTTTTTGGGGCCCCGAGTGACCTTGTGGTCTAAAGCACTCTTTGTTATGAATCACTGCCATCTCACCTCTGTCTGCGTGGGTTCGAGTTTAAGATTTGGTGAATGTGATTATGTGAGAAAGCTTACCTGTAGCTACTTGTGGGTAGGTGGTTCTTTCTGTGGATTTTCTGGGTTTTTTCCTCCACCATTAATACTGGCCGCCATGTATATCCTATCTTGTGCTGAAAAATGGTGTTACACCCCACAACAACAACAACAACAACATATAGTTTTCAGTTTCAGTTCTTTTTTTTTTTCCTTCAAGCCATCAATGGGACATGCTTTTCTGCATATTTTTATGCAAACACATAATTGCCATGAATTGTCTCCATAATCTACTGGCCATACATGCAACCAGCAGAAAAGGTCTTTATCTGTCGAAGTTTTGTCTTTGCTATTTATTATAATCAATTCATTGTTACCACAAGAAGCTTGTCAGAGAAAAATGACATGCAAACAATGCTTGGAGATGTGTCAAATTTACACCCCCAGGTTAGTTAATTGATCAGCTCAATTGACAAATGGCAATAAGTCATTTAAGGTCAAAGTATACTTTTTAAACTATTTTGTTGAATACATTTTCCGCCATTGCATCAGTCTTGAATAAGAATTCTGGACATGAAATTTATGTTTCAGCTTGACAATAGCCATACATGATATTTTGTTGCTTCTTACTGAAAAAGATTAACGTAAAGAAAAAAATTGACTGCCTTACTAAGAATATTTTGTTATGGTTGGCTGGTCTGCATCACATATATGGTATGATTACATACGAAATTTGTGGGGTAGCGATTTGAAGGGCTATTTGTGATCAGGTGTCTGTTTTGTACAAGTGACAGTTGGGACAGGTTTGATTAATTTTTTACATCATGTCAAAGATACATTTCTGACTTAGAAATGACACTGTAACATACCGTTAACTGTTCAAATTTTTGATTAGTGGGAAAAAAAATCTAATTTCAAGCAGAAGATGATGAATTAAATAGTATGGCTGGTTACATAGCAACCAGTTTAGGATATTCAGAAAGCTGTTTCGAAGTACTACCAGCAATCATCATCAAGCACTTTTTGCTTAAAGGAGCAGTAATTTCATTTGAGGACTATGTGAAAATTAATTTGGCATGTATTTTGGTATTTTAAAGGGAGAAAAAGAAAGAACGAATATCTAGTAATGAAAGTTTTGTAATAGGTTCTTTTTGTTCTGTAATATCATTTAACTATTTTGACACATAGTGTGACAGTATGTTTAATCAAGTATTGAATTTAGTTTGTATTGTTAAAGCTATGTTAAAAATCTAAATCACACACACGCAAACACTTTGTATGGACAATGTTAATCAGATGTTTGGGGTCTTTATTGATATGTTTTAGTTTCATGAACTTCAAGTTAAAATTTCATCTTTTCTGTTCTTTTTTTTTTCAGCTTCTCCAAAATTGGGGAGTCCATTGTTGGCCTGTGGATGGGATTGTTGGCCTGGTTATCAAATCTGTTGCAAAGTAACAAATCAGAATAGTTCGATGGACCCTCAGGTCAAATTTGTCCCACCAGAAACAGTGCTGAGCAGCGTTATGGCAGCAGAGAACATTTTTTTTATTTCCTCACACTGTATGTAAATGTTCATTACTGTTTATGTAGTCAAAATCAAATCGATCAAATCTATATTTTTACTTGTCAAGAAAGGTTGGTTGAAAATATTTCCATGAAAGTATTGGTCAGCTTATAGCTTTAGAGGTGGTTGCAGTGTTTCCAGTCAACGTTTTAAGGTTTTACATTGTTCACATTATATGCGGTATTATGGGAACCATGTGGACCAAGGTCTCTTTTCTACACTGTACTGTCATGATCTTCTGACTTCACTATAATGATGTAATTAAAATAAGCCAAGAATATCATGACAGTAAATTTGTAAGGGTTATCTCCCTTACTCTACAAGCAGACTTTAATCAGTATTGTTTTGTATGCATTTAAAACTAAGAGCTCTACTGTAATGCATGAAGATTATCTCAATAACTTTGCTCCTTCTCTCACATGTATTTCTCATGCATGTATCTCACATGTATTTCTCATGCATGTATCTCACATGTATTTCTCATGCATGTATTTATTTCTTGCTACTGATAGGCAAATAAATGAAGTAGTAACTGTCCCAGGAAAGCTTCCTAGAACTGGCCTTTTGCGGATGGTTAGGGAGATATAGTTTGCCAAATTTGAACTAACCTGTTTCAGCTTAGTATCACAAGACCTCAGGTATTCAATTTGTTCTCAGTTGTCATTTATGCAAGAAAGATATCTGGTCATATATTTATATACTTATTTTATTAAAAAAATAGTTTAGTAAGATATCATTTGTGTCTGTTCCAAGGAAATTAATTTGCATTTGGTCATTGTATATCTGAATGGCAGCCAGTAATTTGATGAAACTATGGGTTTTTTTCAGTTATATATGAAAAAAAAAACTGTAAAGGTATATAAACTTTATTTTAACATTTGTATAAAATCCTCAACATTTTTAATTAAATCATACAAATTGTTTGTCAGAATATCAAAATAACTTGTGTATTTCAGTGTCAGCATGCCAGGATAATTTCTTTTATATGGAATCATGATATCATGTGCATATTTTCTTACCTTTGCCAAACCGTATGTGTCTGCATCAAGTTTTGTTGCATTTAGATCTGTTACACAATACAGCCAAAAAACACTGTACATTGTTACATTTTATCTGTATAAAATTACGTTTTACTTTGCAGTAGATGAAATGTATTTAGATTCAGTAAACTGGTATTGGGTAACATATAGATCCATATTTTATTATTATTTTTAAGTCCATGAATGTACAGTTCTGTTTCATTCATAGTATCATGATACACTATTTTTGTATGTTATGAATGCCATAATAACAGGATGTTTATACAACTGTATACTTACTTTAGTGCCATTGTCATGGTTCCAGCTCATGGATAAATTCTTTTTTTTTTTATTGTTCACTCTAACTTGTGCCTTTTTTTTTTCTTTGTTTTGTTTATGACAGATGCATAATGTTTGAAATGTACTATTGCTTATGACTTAGCTGATCAAGGTAAACCTATTTTGTATTAATGCTCTGTTTTACAATGAACTGGAAATGGTGGAAGATCTCTTAAACCTATATCATACTGCTGATTAATATTTTCTCTTTATAATTGTCATACCGAACCGCTTTTACATCCTTTTCCTTTTGATTTTGCACCAGCTACTTCACACTATAATGAGACAGCTGATAGCTACAAGGTATGTTATGCCAAAGCAAGTTGAGTGTCTTACATTAGGATATGTAACTATGGTAACCATTGCCAATCAAGACTAATCAAATGGTGGGGACTGAAGCAAAACACATTAAGTTTGAGTCAGCGCCTTAACCCCATTGAGCCACTGCAGTTGCTCCAGAAGCTTAAATTCAGTCCCAAAATTTAAGCATCTGTTTATTTCATTTCATCGCTATTTATATCTTGTTAACTATAGTAGTAATCTGTCAACAATCGTTGTAGGAAATGTATGTATGCTGGCTGTACTTGTTACTCCTCCATCGGGTACTAATGCTACCATGTATAGACTTATCTTCTGTCATGGGTATTTTGTTTATAGCTTTTCTTTCTAAATTTCATCACTTAAATAAATGGTTCATTTGGTTCAAATAACAAATTCAAGCTGAGTCAAATGCATCTTACCCTCCCCACCTATGCATTACTGAAGTTCCAGCCACATTCATTAATTCTTTGATTATATTTTCCTTTTTAAAGTGCAAAGCATCAAGTGTGTGGTATATGTTATATCATTTCACATTTTTACTACAATTATCCCTGAAATTAGTGTTTTTTTCCAGAAGAGTTTTCAACTGACCTTGTCGGAATGTTCTCAAATATTTATGTGAAGACCATAAATATGTAAATATATAAAACAAAAATTTTTTAAAGTGTTACCTGACCTTAAATATAGCAGTTTTTGTAGTTTTCACAGAAAATTCTCAGCTCTGCTTTTTTTCCACTAAATATTTAGCAAATTTTCTTTCATAGTTTTCCTTTTCAAGCATGTTTCACACTTCTGTGTTACATTATCATTTATATGCTGTAATATTTAAATGCTAGATACATCAAGACAATTTGAATTTTGACCTTATAAGAAATCAAATGCTGTGAATTTGGATAGCTTGGTAGGCATCAAATTTTGTAGTTTCAGGAAGAATAGATTTTTTTTCTGGTATTTAAATTCATTAAATCCTGGATTTGGCCTTAAATTCATTGTTTTAGCATGCTCTACAAAAATTGTTACTCCATGTATTCTCTGAATAAACATAATATATATAATCACAGGTTGTCATATATGACCACACAGCAGTGTCTCCATTATATGACAGCACATCTTTGTCTTTGTGTCTTGATTCCATGACTTTATTTAATCATATTTTGTTAAGTAATATTTTCTAATTTTGAGATGTTTGATTATAACAAAACAAGTTTGGTGCAATTAGAGGTACAAATTTCCATAATGTTATGTGTAACTCTTTCATGTTATAAAATTGCAAAAGGTCAGCAAATTTACAGCATTTTATTTTCCAGGTATTTGTTAATTGTAGTCAAAATAATTCATAATACTTTAATGGAAAAAAGTATAAATAATTGGCTTTTTGTCATGTTTTCATGCAGGATTTCCATGTATGTATCATTTTTAATGCAGGATTTCCATGTATGTATCATTTTTAATGCAGGATTTCCATGTATGTATCATTTTTAATGTTTCATGTATTTGCATTTTAATATTGAGTCAGTAGGTTTTAGTTGCATTTTTTTTTTCTCCTTGTGTGCTTATCATAGTCACCAGTATGTTTGCAAAGTTATTTCCATTATTATACATTGCAGTATCATTATCCTATGGAAAAATTTTTAATTGAAAAAGAGATTTTTATAGCCAACATTTTTACCTAGTAACACAGAAATTATATCTGCAGAATGCTTTATTTTTAATGCTGATACTTGAGTACTTATAAAAGCTACAGTTTCATTAGTTGATAAAGAATGTATAGTCTGGTTATTCAGTCTCATTCTCACTCCATGGACAGCACTTTATAATCAAAACGCTGATTTTATTATAAATATTTGAACAATTTGAAACCTGTATTGCACACTCTTAATTCTGTATATTTGATATGGACAGTTTTGATTCTTCTTGTTACTTTACACCATATAAAAAATATAATAGAAGATTTTATGCAGAAAATAAATGAAAGTTACTTAATTGGTTGCTTATGATAACAGAACAAACCAGTAAGTTTATTTATTTCTCAAAAAATATAAAGAATAGATAATTAGATTGAAGAAAACAAATAACTTATGTATGCTTATTTGTGACATTTGTATAGAATTCTGAGATTTAAGAATGTCATTTTTAAAAACGGACCAATGTAGCAATCATTAAATTTGTTAAGATTTATTGATGGACATTTTTAGAAAATTGTCATGTTGCCATTTCAGAAACAAAAAGTAATATATTTTCATTACTATATTTTTAAAAAATATAATATGAACCTTGACTGCATGCAACTCCTTCATAATATTAAAGTTTTATCTTAGGACTATGAACGGATGTTTCATTATATTGCTGTCCTTATGTGCATGTTTAAAATTTTTTAATTTTTAACACCTCACTTTAAGTGTACTTTCTATGTCCTTAAAAATGTCTTGTAAAATAAAAATAAACGTAGATTTTAGAATCCAGATGTTTGATTGTTTTTTTTTTTTTCACCTTATAGGAATGAGCTAATTATTTAGCACAAAATGGCCAGATCTTGATTTTAACCACGTCACTAGTAATGAGAAAGTGCCTTAAAAAATTTTATATGCCTGTCCACATCACTGATGACATCAGTATGTATCTGGCAATGTGTTAACAAAATCCGAACTATTGTTGTTCAGGTTTATCGTTGATATGTACGCATGTCATGAGAAGTAATTATCCATTCACACCAGATGTGTCACTTGCATGATTTGCATTTTAGCTCTTTTCTTTTTCTTCAAACACGGTCATTTATGTTCGTATTTTGAGGATTGCTATATTAGGTCACTGTGTGGACATGTAAACTGACCTTATTTATGTTTTCTTCTTATGGCTGAGCAAATTATCACGTTCGATCAGTTTGTGGGCCTACCAGTAACACACCCGTCATATGTTTGCATAAAATTTTATCTTTTTATAGCCTTGTGTTAACAAAATTTGAACCATTATTATTAAGGTTTTTTCATTTTTCAGTCTGAATTGTTTGGTGAAAAACCAGCTTCATTGGTTCCACTCTATATCCAGATCACGGGTGTTTAGTCACATCCATGCTGAGGATGTCCAAAATCGATGCCTTTTATTAGATAGGGCTTTACAGTTCTATTTGGTAACCTTGAAAAATGACATGGTCTCTTTATACCCACTAAAGGTTCTACTCATATCAGCATCCACCTTTGAAGCGAGTTATCAGTCCCCTACTGAAAATGACTCTTCGTTCATGAAGTCAAGGCTATTGCTTCTTTAAGGGCCCATTTTAATCATTCATTACTGGAGGGTGTTTATAAGAAACACGTCTTTAGTGGCCATAATTTCTCCTCCTTTACCCTTGATTTTTGGCGCACTAGAACAATAGAATTATTTTTCCCATGGGCCCAATATTTACAGCAAATAAAGAGGTCCAAACTGCTGCCAGCTTTCAGTAGTGGAGATTCCCAATGTCAAGGTGAGTATTTCATTTTTTTACCGACTTTTGTGAAGGTGAGTATTTCATTTTTATACCGACTTTTGTCAAGGTGAGTATTCATTTTTATACCGACTTTTGTCAAGGTATTTCATTTTTAAACCGACTTTTGTCAAGGTGAGTATTTCATTTTTATACCGACTTTTGTCAAGGTGAGTATTCATTTTTATACCGACTTTTGTCAAGGTGAGTATTTCATTTTTATACCGACTTTCGTCAAGGTATTTCATTTTTATACCGACTTTTGTCAAGGTGAGTATTTCATTTTTGTACCGACTTTTGTCAAGGTGAGTATTTCATTTTTATACCGACAAGGTGAGTATTTCATTTTTATACCGACTTTTGTTAAGGTGAGTTTCATTTTTATACCGACATTTGTCAAGGTGAGTATTTCATTTTTATACCGACTTTTGCCAAGGTATTTCATTTTTATACCGACATTTGTCAAGGTGGGTATTTCATTTTTATACCGACTTTTGTCAAGGTGAGTATTCATTTTTATACCGACTTTTGTCAAGGTGAGTATTTCATTTTTATACCGACATTTGTCAAGGTATTTCATTTTTATACCGACTTTTGTCAAGGTGAGTATTTCATTTTTATACCGACATTTGTCAAGGTGAGTATTTCATTTTTATACCGACTTTTGTCAAGGTGAGTATTTCATTTTTATACCGACTTTTGTCAAGGTGAGTATTCATTTTTATACCGACTTTTGTCAAGGTGAGTTTCATTTTTATACCGACTTTTGTCAAGGTGAGTATTTCATTTTTATACCGACAAGGTGAGTATTTCATTTTTATACCGACTTTTGTCAAGGTGAGTTTCATTTTTATACCGACTTTTGTCAAGGTGAGTATTCATTTTTATACCGACTTTTGTCAAGGTGAGTATTTCATTTTTATACCGACTTTGTCAAGGTGAGTATTTCATTTTTATACCGACTTTTGTCAAGGTATTTCATTTTTATACCGACTTTTGAGGCCAACAACCTCATCTGATTCCTCGGAATTGCCAAAGTCAACATGTCAATAGTGACAGGTTACATATTGCTGAGATATTGTTTTATTGGAGGGGGATTTATAATAATCTATTTAAGTTTGTCACCATTGCAAGATTTATTCATCACACTCACTCTTATGTCTTAAGACATACTGTGGGTTCAGGTTAAAGAGGAAGGATATCCCACATGGACCTTGTACGTGAATGTCCTACTGGATTTGTGTTTTACAAGTTTTGGGACTTTCCACTTTCCAGATTGCTCCGCTGGCATAGTGGTTAGGGAGTCTACGTTGGATTCAGGAGGTCGCTGGTTCGAACACTAGCCAAGTCATACCAAAGACTTATAAAATGGTGTTAGCATCTGCCTCACTTGGCATTCAGCATTAAGAGTTTAGTGTTAGGACTGGTCTGCCTGGTTTCTGGATAATGTGGCTGGGGGCTACATGTCTGTTGAATAATGTCTTGGTGCTAGTCATCACTATAAACTCTTAACACTGCAGATAAAGTAGCAATATGACTAAAAAAATAAAATTACGTTAAAAATCCAAAACACACACACGCACTCCATGTTTAAAACTAATGGGAGGTTGGAATTAACAGCTTGGACGAGAGTACTTTTAACCCAGAAGAGGTAGCAAGGCAATGCATTGTAGGGAAGTATTGTATATTAAAATTAGTTTTACACCTCCAGTCCAAGAAATGTTTTAGAAAGTTATATCCATCCTTTCGCCAATACATCTCGGTCTCGATGATTTCATTCTTATTGCTGGATGTTGTGTATAAAGTTTAAAAAGTTTAAATCCATCCCCTTCCTCTCTCTCTCTCTCTCTCTCTCTCTCTCTCTCTCTCTCTCTCTCTCTCTCTCTCTCTCTCTCTCTCTCTCTCTCTCTCTCTCTCTCTCTCTCTCTCTCTCTCTCTCTCTCATTTTAGAGTTGTTTCTCGAAAAAAAAATTGTATTTGCATGGTACTTCAGCTATAACAAAGTGACTTTTTTAATCATTCTACAATGTTTTATCTGATTAAACTACGCGGAGCATACAATTTGCACAGCGGGTAATTTTTCGACTTATATGAATTTTAAAAAATAGTTCCACTTGAAACGATTTTGGTACAGTTCCTTAGGAATGTATACTTTAAAAGGTATCAGCAACAATTACAATCGTACTTTAGTCGGCCTTTAGATCCTAAAATACTATTTTTGCAACTGGTGGAATAGCAACAAAAAAAAATTGTCTCCCTGCCCCCGAAACTTATTTCCACCAAAATAGTTTTTTGATTAGTTTATATTCGTAGGACTCTATAGACTTTAACTAGGTAACAGAAGAAAAAAAGCCAACAATTTTAGTAAAATTTAACAAGTTTTTTCATAAAATGCTAAATTAAGTTTTAAGAAAGGGATTTGCAGTAATGTGACTTAAATCCATAATCCTAAGTTTTATCACAAATCCAAATGTATAGAGTGTACGAATCAGTGTCATTATTGGATGTGCCAATAGACTTTGGTGAGCTAATGTGCAAACAGTCTTGATTTATCACAATGATATAATCCAGAATATCAATGAATGAATTGACAAAGATCCCAAAATAGTGATTTAGTCATAAATTTCAATGAGCACTTTGTAGATCCTGTGAATTATTTAAATAAAAGATTCCTTAAACATTGTATCTAAACACAGCTAAACTGATTCTATTTGACTGGTGTTAAATTAGGAATAATTGATTTTGTTGATCTTATTTAAAAACGACAATAAGATTACTAGAATGGGGGTAATTTTCCATTTGAATTCTAAAATGTGTTCTTTTTCTAAAACCTTCTAACGTCAAAAGGACAGTTAAACATGTTTACAAATATTGTCTTGAAGTTCAACCCACAATCATGAAAAAAAGTTAGCTATGTCATAAGATATTTACAAGTAATCCTTACAATCAACAATCTTCGATAAAAGTTAACAATATACACATACATAAGAATATTGTGACGGACATCCACGCAAATTAATGGGTTGATCATGCATCTTATTGGCTGAGCGTCTGAACAGCAGAGGCCACATTATTTATAGTCGACTTCCACGACGATTAATGAGGTGATTATGTTTCTAATTGGCTCAACTTGTGAAGATAGTTACGATCATATATGTTACGTAAGTTTAGATCAACAAGAACCTGAAAGACTAAGATCATGAGCGGGATACAGGCATACTAAAGAAGTGGTCTTGCATCTGTTTTGTTATGAAGACTTCAAGGCTTTATTTTAGATTTTGAAAAGTCCCGGTATGGAATCTTAAAGTCTAGTGACATTACGAATAGTATTGAAGCGATCTTGCATCAGATTGGATGAGCTTGTGAACACTAGAGGACATATTTCTGATCAGATATTGATCAAAGCTGGTATGTAAACTTGTATCTTCCTCACCGAATGAGTTTGGTTATGAACTATATCCACGCATGTTAATGATGTGACCTTACGTCTTTTTGACCTATTTTATTATCACTCTTGATGCCGTGTTTATAATCAGATTTTATTAGAACTGGTATATGTTGATGGTTCATCAAATTCTTAACTAAGTTCATTATGAGCAACATAACACAGAATTTTGTGAACAGGAATTGGACCGTGTGTGTGTGTGTGTGTGTGTGTGTGTGTGTGTGTGTGTGTGTGTTTATGTGTGTGAAAAATCAATTTTATATCATATCCTACAGCTTTTACAAAATATAAGAGTATGTAAATGTCCTGTTTCTCAATGGTTATACAGGTTTATATGCAGTAAAAATCTTACTTTCTAACCAAAACCAAAAAGCGTCTAATCCATGTTCTTCCAAATTAGGTTATTCATGCTTACTTAAAACTATCACGTGACCGGCAAATTGGAATAAACTCTGGGTGACAGATTTAGTATGAGCAGGGAAGAAATTTACTCTTTTCTGGCCCAACTAATAATATAAATTGTGAGAAATTTCGGTGCATAACAAAATTGACCTTTATTTGTCACTGCCGTTCACTTGTCTAATGTATTTTGCCACTCTGCGTTAACATGGTAACTTAGTGTAGATTAGTTATAAATGCGAAAATAATACACGAAATACACGCCATATGGTCTCGAACCATTGTCCAATTATGCACTAAGTACATGACATTTGGTATCAAACCATTGTTCAATTATGCACAAAGTACATTCCATATGGTATCGAACCATTGTCCAGTTATGCACAAAGTACATGCCATATGGTATCGAACACCTGACTATTGATGACTGGAATGCATGCCTGTATGAAACCTACTGGCGCTTGCCCAACCCCATCCCCGCCCGGATTTTCAGCTCAAAATGTTTTGGCGTCATGACTAAAACTATTGCTGACCACTAAATATTTGCCACACACACACACACACACACACACACACACACACAGATACACACACACACAGATACACACACACACACAAACATATACAAATTCCTTGATCGAACCCACGACCATTGATGCACGAGGTATGTGCCATAAGGCTTCGAATCTGTAACCATTAATACATGAAATACATGCCATATCGTTTCGCACGCATGACACACGAGATACATGCCTTACAGGGGCGCCACAGAATTATTTTCTGGAGTGGGTGAGGTGCAAACATGTAGTGGTCAACCATTAAGTTTTACAGATACAGACAAAACAAGTTTATAAGCGAAATCCGGAGGGGGGAGGATTTCCGGACCTAACCCAGACGAAAAAAAAAAAAGAAAAAAAAATCGTTCACACACAAACACACACACACACACACAGATATCGATTGAAATTCTACCATCGTTTTATTCTTGCGCATTTTTTATTATGTGTTATGCACACACTCAGTAAATAGACACACAGACTTTAATTTGGTGCCTTTTCGTGGAAAGCCAGGGCTCTTTGAAATCTTGTAACTCCACCTCCCCTCTTGACCTAATCAGGTCATGTAGTTGAAATACTTCATGGTTTCATTTTGTACCTCTTTGATGTAGATGTAAACAAACTAGGGCAAAAATAAAAACATTATGGTTACCGACTTCCTTTCTTGAAAATGAAGGGAAAAAAAATAACTTTTTGGAACACGTTTTTTCTATAGAAGCATGAAGATACAAAAGTATATAGACGTTTGACTCGCAAGTGCTTTCGCTATATTTTGGGGAGGAGTGTTGGTTTTTTTCTTACAAATTTCGTTTAATAAACGCTTCGATATCACATGTGTATTGGTGTCTATATGTGTGTGTGATTTAGATTTGTAACGTAGCTTTAACAGTTTTTCAGTCATATCGCTAAGATGTCTACAGTGACAGTTTATAGTGATGTTAAGTACTGTGGCATCATGCCGCAGACATGTAGCATGATGTCCCACCCGGTCACATTATCCTGACACCAGGCCGACCAGTCCTAACACTAACCTCTTAATGCTGAGCACCAAGTGAGCTTCGATATGCAGTAAACTCTATGGAGAGGCAAACACCCAAACAACACCTAAAACCCTAGGGACTGGGGTGGGGAAACCGATGGCCGGTGGGAACCAAAATTTCCAGCAAACATTGTTTTGTTTTATTTTTTTAGAGGGTCCCAGAATTAAGTTTTGCTGTAGAGGTAGGCCAGGACAGTGTTTCATTCTATGCCGAGAGGAAGGTTATTTTTTGTTTCGCATACATATAAAACCTTTAATTTCAAGCCATTTATTCTCGAAACAGTTGTAGCAAGAAACGCTATTTCATGGTCAATGTTCCCAAACTTACAGTCTATAACTTTAATGATATATATTTGTCTATGCATTAAAAAACAATGGCAATAAACGACAGTGTGAATAATTTCGACAGTTTTTCCTGAGGATCGGTAACTATTGAAGAGTTGAACAAACATCAAGAGACACCTGTTGACATGTGTAGACTGAATAAAACAATTGTAGTACAAAATAAAAATCATCGGTATCAAACCGTTGATCTTTGTTTTCAAAAACGTCATCAAGGCTATCCTTTGGTGTTTTAGAAAAAGGCATATTTGAATTTCACATTCAGTGATCATAAAATTTATTTAAGTTGTATCAACTCTAAAAACAAGGTGGAAAATGTACATTTCAGTTGTTGATGTAGATAAACACAAAAATGTTTATTATGGCGTTTGATGTCGATAAATACACAAATATGTATACGGATAAAGTTATAATTGAAGATCTCGTACGTTTTACTAAATTACTGTTTAACGATTCGACACAAAGAACTATAATTTATGGAAAACAAGGTCGCGATTGAAACAGGTCAATGTAATTCAGTATATAAAGTAGTTGTTTCATAATCAACCATATGAATATCAAAATTTGACATAAATTTGAAATTATGAATACACTTTGAAAGGATTAAAAAATAGTTTCAGCTTGTGGATAGATAAAATAAAGGCTGGCTGATAAAAACAGACAAGTGAAACGTATCTCTTTGTTGTTTTTTTTTTTTAAATAATATATTAAATGGCTGATGTTAGAGTCTCTTTACAGCAAGAAAAAAAAAGCAATATTTAGAACATGACTACTACCCTCCAGAAAAACTGGGGACAGGGAACCGTATAGCTCGAGAAGTAATTGTCGTCGACGTTGCAATGTTATACGGCGCTACGCAAAGTAGTCAGACCTCTAAAGAGCCAGTGAAAACCAACTATACGGTACATTAACAGACGCACAGAGACACTATAAACTAATCCATCCACCCCAACGTCTGTGTTGATACTGATGGTCGACATGTGGGTCAGATTTCACACTTTCATTTAAACTGTGCACTTGTGTTGCATGCAGATCTTTCCGGAACAAGCCTACTGATACATACCGGCAATTGACCTTATCGCCATCTGTCAATCACACTGGATCAATTAACCAATCAGCGAGTGTAAATTAGACACACCTCCATGTATTTAAGTCCGCCAGTTTCCTCCGAGAAGCTGCTTGTAGCAACAATGAATTGATTATGTTAAGTATTTACAAATTTTGCAATGATTTGTTGATTTCTCGATTAATAAAAGTGAAATTCTGACAGTCGTGAAAAGAAGTCTAGTAATTAAGACAGTCAATATCCTCCAGATCGTCTAAATGAAGGAATTATATGTATTTCTTTCCCGAAACACAGGCAAAACTTCGATGGATAACGACTTGTCGCGTGTACCATCAGCTGAATAAAGACATAACTGATGGCAATTACATACAATGTGTTTGTTTGCATAAACCTAGGTCCCGTTGATAGCTTGAAAAAAAGAAGTTGAAATTAAAAAAAAAACCCGTAAAAATTAACGTTCATGAATATAGTTGGAGAACCTCATAATTTTCACGCTTTTGATATATATATATATATATATATATATATATATATATATATATATATATATATATATATATATATATATATATATATATATATATATATGCATTTTTTTAAAGTTTTGAAAATTTACATTTTAATGATGGTTTGTCCCAAAATGAATGCTTTATCATCTCGATCCTTCAGACCCTTTGCTTTCTCATTTGGTTGAAGAAGGGATGGGGATAAAAAATGTAATTAGTTATAAAGAAATACAAAGTAAAGGTTCCAAATAATTATCTTCTGATATATTAATCATGCATTTACATGTTTATATCAACAGGTATCATTTATCAAAATTCCATCTGACAAACATTGCAGACCTTAATATTATGTACAACAGTATACTTCTAAACAGTAATTATTTATGATTTTGTTACTAATGTTTAATTCATATACGTCCAATGCAGCATAAACATAAGTCAGATAAAATTAACAAGGTTAACAATATTTGCTAAATACATCAGCATCTTTTGAAGGCAGTTTCCTTTCATATTAATAACTTCTTAAACAGCCTTACAATTGATCGTTATTATTTATTGAAATAAAACAGTTGAGTTATTAAGGTATGAACTTGAACTATATATATATATATATATATATATATATATATATATATATATATATATATATATATATATATATATATATATATATATTGTCTACTGCAGTATAATTAATGCAACTTTGTAATTTTATATGTTTAAGAATGATACAAATCATATTAAATTAGCATATCACTTAAAGTGAAACATTTCTTTGCCAAATACTGCATGTTTATCGGAGGTTAAGTCACATGATTTGGTAGGCAAAGCGATCTATCGTCTGGTGTAAGGTCAATTGGTCAAAGCCATCTCTAGCGCGAAATTCAAAATGGCCACTGGACAGAGTGTTTTGCTACTCCACGTGGATTTACAAGCCACCAAACATAGGATTTGCTCAGGAAACGTACTAATGTACATGTCAACAAAAGACTCCTTCAGCCGACGTATGTTCTACACCCTCTAGAAAAACGTAAGAGTATAAAATGTACACAAATGTTTGCAGCTAAAATTTTCTGTCGAGTTGTGCAGGTTTAATGAATAGGTGATATCAGCCCCTAATATGAATAGGTGATATCTGCTTCTGATATCATCACTGGAAAGGGGCTAATTTATCGACCTAACTATGGCATATATCAATACATTTTCTGAAGACAAAATTATTTCCCTGATAATTGGCATTCATGCAAATAAAACAAAGACAACCACATAAAGTTTTGAAGAGATGTCATACCATTATAGTTCTTGGGGTTTTTTCTCAGTACTTTAATCTTTGATTTTTTTTCCCATTAGAAATAGTATGAACGTGCCTGATTTCCAAAAGGAGCAGGAAGATCATCTGGGCCGGGGACATGATGTGCACTGCGCTCACCATTCATGAAGATGGATATATTTTATTTTTAATTTTTTACAAATTTGCTATGTACAAAAACATGTCTCAAAAAGAAGTAGACCGTCATAAATTATTAACGTTTTAGAGTGCGCGAAATCTTTTACGGGAATGAGTGCTGGAAACAACCGCTAGCTAATAAAATTGTTGTGCTTTGAAACTTTATGAAGTGTGATTCATGCCAAACATACAAGAAAACAATATAGCAAATATACATTCAGCAAACACTTGGACAATAGTGAGATCTGGCGAGATCACTACAACAGAGAGAGAGAGAGAGAGAGAGAGAGAGAGAGAGAGAGAGAGAGAGAGAGAGAGAGAGAGAGAGAGAGAGAGAGAGAGAGAGAGAGAGAGAGAGAGAGAGAGAAACAAATAAGGACCCATCGCTAGTCTATTGTTCGTTATGTCTTTCTCCTGTTACGTTCGCTGCGGCTATTAGCATAGGGGTTTTAAGTCGCGTATTGCTCGATGGTTTCTGCGACTGCTTACGATCCCAGTCATGGACCGCAATCTCTTTAAGAGGGCTCTTGTCCCCAGAGCTGGGCCTTTTCCTGATTTCTGGCTGGATTAGAGACCTTAAAATGACATTAATTAACCTAAAAATGCAGGCTACCACAACAACATGACGTTATACAGCAGACAACTCTCTCTCTCTCTCTCTCTCTCTCTCTCTCTCTCTCTCTCTCTCTCTCTCTCTCTCTCTCTCTCTCTCTCTCTCTCTCTCTCTCTCTCTCTCTCTCTAAACATGTTCAGAAAATCTGCAACATTGTTAGTGGCTTGTGCTGCAAACCCCCCCCCCGCACATCTTTTAAATTTAGACAATAAATATTACAACTATATATATATATATATATATATATATATATATATATATATATATATATATATATATATATATATATATATATATATATATATATATATAAAATTGATGAATGAATGAAAAACAAGGAAAATTTCTCACATAGAATGTATTCTTGTCTATATAACCTTTGTCCTATAATATCGCAAAAATAGCAGACAGCGTTTTGGATTTTCTTTTTAATAACTCTCTCTCTCTCCAGAGATGTTAATTCTGTCTGCCCATCCCTATTTATTCATAACGTAGGCACTATTATTATTTTTGATTATTTTTGCATTGTTATTAATCTAGAAATTTCCAATCCTTTTTTTAAACCGTACATATACACTCAACAAAATCGGCATTTCATAATCCCCGCAATTATTGTTGTTGTTGTTGTTGTTGTTGTTGGGCTTAACGCCATTTTTCAGCACACGATAGGCTATTCATGGCGGCCAGTATTAATGGTGGAGGAAGAAACCGGAAAATCACCGGAAAGAACCACCGACCCATGAGAAGCTACTGGTAAGCTTTCTCACATATCCACATTCGCCGAATCCTAGACTCGAACCCACGCAGACAGAGGTGAGATGGCAGTGATCCGTAACGGACAGCGCTTTAGACCACTCGGCCACTCGGGGCCCCTCTCCGCAATTATTAACTCTGCCTATGTAATAGCAGACGATATAATCAGCAGCCTATATTTCCATGATTCTACCTTCAGTACCAGACGACAATGTCATTACGTACTAAATTTAGTATCATGCTAGCTATATTGACATTTGGCGTATTTTGATGTTAAGAACCAAGTTTTTAAATGAATAAATGATATAATATTTAAATATTTCGATGTTTAAAATATTTCTCTACCTTGCTCAATGTGTGCAATGTACACTCCGTCCAATTTTTTTTTTTATGTCATCCCTTGCTGCCCTGTTCCAGGAATTTCAATTTCAGCAATATCCCATCAGAAATCCAACGAGTGTGTCCAGTTTGTTGTCGTTTTCCACATATATGTCTTCCCTGAAGTCCCTCTTCTATGTTTTGTAGATTTATACCGCGGCGTGCCTCGTTTGTGCGGTAGCAAAGCGGGAATCCGTAGCAGGACTTTGCAAACATAATACTGTAATAAATTTTGGACATGCGCACCAGGCCATAGCGCCCTGTTTAAAGAATTACTAGGAGCAAATGTCACAGAGAGAATCTAATAGTGAGTTTCCAAGATGCCTTGTTCAATTAGTAGAGTTCAGTCCCAAACCGAACGACTGTCCCTGTAGTAATATAGTTCCTAATAAAATCTAGTAGTGTACATTGGTTTTGTGACTGCAAAAAAACACACCATATCTATTATTTGCACAAACGAACGCGAAGTCATAAAACATGCCATATATGCTATCTTCATAAACGAATGAAAAAGAAAAACACAAACACACACACAACCTTAAAGGAAATAGTGTTTATAATCTCTACATTCACACAAATTGGCTACTTGAATAGCGTCTCTTTTCTAGAGATTTGATTAGTCTTTAAAAGGGCTGTTTCATAACCCCAAATACACCTGGGTAATGATGGTATCTCCCATGGCAGGCACTACACACAACGTCGGATCCATTTCAAAAATTTACTATATCATTAATGGAATGCGCGGACATAAAAGAAACACTAACGTTAACATTTTGATTTACAAACACAGACATACACTATCAGACAAGACAGAAACGAAGTCCTTATAGACACACTTCTATTTTTTTTACATACAAACACACAAATATTTTGGCAGTTGAATGATTATGTATTTCGAGAGTATTTACTACGATTGCGTCCCTGTCTGGAGACAGGCTTTCCTACAGGATACCGCCTGCTTCTGCGGAAAGAGAAGAAATCCTTGGTGTCCACACGGCAGTTGACAAAACCTGTCTGATTCCTGCTGCTGCTGCTTGTTGTTATTGCTGTTGTTGTTTCTACTGCTTCTGAAGTCTATACTTCTCTGTCCATTCATCTTATTCTTTCTTGATTTCTTCTCTAAAGACCTCTTCTACCAGGTCTTGGTCTATCGATAGCATCCTAACATTATCTATTCCACCAGGCTTCCATATCAGGTTTAGCATGTCACGATGTAAATGGACATAAGCTTTTATAGCTTAGCTAGTCTGGAAGGCATGTTCATAGGTAGACGAGTCAACCATGAAAGGCCAGACTTGAGACAGACCCACTCTCTATCGTACAAATACGGACGGGATAAAAAAGCATCCGTATTGGGTTTTGCTTGAGTCGGGACGTTATGATAGCTCATCTCATGGTGAGGGATAAAGAGGAGTCAAACATCATATATTCACAGTGTTCAAAAAAAAAACGACAGACACGTTTTTTTTCACAACACAACATTTTCATTCAACAAACAACTACCAATAAAAAATAACATCAAATAAATTGTTTTTGATAAGGTTGACAACGTTGTGAAATCATGTGAGATTTCCACTCATGGAGGTCATGAGGCCATTGGTGTACACTACGTTTCCTAGCTAAAGACAAAAGATAGCCATAATGGTCACAAAATATCTATCTATTTTCACATCGTTTTTATAAGAAATACGATCAAAATAAGTTTCTAAATGTTTAAAAGAATATCCCTGACTGCGTTGATGAAGAAAATACACATAATATTGTCCACACACCATGGAATCGTTGCCTTGTAAATTTCACATTATTGAATCGTGTCGTCAAGAAATACCTTATCATAAAGGCAATGGTGTCGTCTTCAAAAGAGAGTAAACCATACGAACCAAAATGCTCCACACAATCCTCCTATATTGGGAAATAGACGGCTACCCAATGAGTTCCTGTGAGATGACGCTCTTCGTCTCGATGAGAGTATCTGCAAATTAAGTTCTACACGCAGTTGACCGGATATTATAGGATGTAAATGTCCTTCGTCGCCGCCTTGGTCTGGAGTGAAATCAAAGCCCACAGAGTGTAACCTCCTGTATAATCATCGCATGAAATACCGTGACTGGTGTTAGTTCTTGGCTGCCCGGTAGCCTCATACAGGGACAAGTACGATATCGAGTAATTTTTCTGGGTAAAGTTATGTTGAAAACGTCTGGTACACGAGATCTTGCCATCGCGACTGACTTCGATCTTGGACACTTTGTGGTGCTTAAACTGGAAAGGATTTTGATCGTGGGATTCATTAAGGGCTGCATTGCTGACGATACCAAAGATTAAACATTTGGATCACTGTCTTTGGAACAGATGATCTTTAATTTTTGATCGGATTCCAGAAGCAATGGTAAAAGTTGTAACTTCTACAATTCGTATTGCATATTTAACTGTTGTTCTGCTCAACATGTGACTGATGTCGTTTCCCGCTTTAGGTAACACTTCTACGCGACGCACTTAAATTCTGGCCTGTTTTGTAATTGTCATCATCAGCCATCAAATGGAAAGTGACACTGCTATGATTCAATCTCAGGCGAATATCCAATCCGTTCAGTAAATACTTGTCTTGCAAGCACATGTCAAATGCAAACGATGTATCAGTTATAAACTACATCCTGATAAGATTTTCTTTCGACAATCATTAAAGCACACATTGTGAGGATTGTCAATTCTGCCACGACTGTCTTGTTAAATTTGTCCTCGCCGGCAGTGTCAGGTTTCCATACCACGCAAGCATCTAGATGAGTGTTCTTGGCCTCTTTACCGTATGTCAAGAGATTTTCCATGTAGGCTCGGTAATTATAAGTATCCATGCTACTGCTGACTAGTTTGTTATTCAAGTACAAATCCATTTCGTTGAACAAGGAATTGATGGAATTGTTGTCTCAAGCATCGTCTGTTTGAGGGGTGTTGTCCGTTTTGTTCCCTTTCACTTTCAGGTGCAAGTAGCTGCTATTCAGATCCATGTAATCTTCGGGTTGTCCTTTGATTTCAAACTCAATGGGAGCGGAATCCGTCGAAGAGGAAAAGGGATGAAATTCGATCTGTTGAGATTATTGTATTGTCATTATGGTGGATGGCATGGCAAACAAATCCAGTTCAGACTTGGAAAAGACACAAGACTCTCGTTACATCATTTTTCTCTCTGCAATTCTTTAATAATCAAAACTGTGGAAGTCTCGGGCAGTTTTTCTTTCTTTAGTCTTTTTAATTCTAAAGGTGTGAAGTCCACTGAAGAGATGTCTTCGTCGTCTTTTTCTGCCTCGTCCTTGCTGTGACTCTAGGGAAGCAGGAATGACTGACTCGGTAGCGTCTTGAACATTTATTCGCGTCGGCCGAAAATGTTTTTGCTTGTTTGAAGCAAAACATTTTTGCCTGCTCTCAGGAAAGCTAATTTGGGCTTTTGTTTGTCAATGATGACATTTTGTAGAAATTCTTTGCCATGCATCAACGCGTCATTGTTTAAGGCGTGCAAACCCTCGTGTCACCCTTGGTTTCAACACGGGAGCCGTTGTACGAAAGGTCGATTTTAGCATATCTCCATGTCTTCGTTGATATACAGGATACATGACTGACATAGATTATAATACTCGTTTTCGAAAATGTTTCACTGTGACTTTCCTTTTGGTGACTGAAATATTTTGTCCCAGATCTATAGCAATGTTGACTGTGTCGAAATACGACTTACTGACACAAGCCTCTCGTGTTGACTGTGTCGAAATACGACTTACTGACACAAGACTCTCGTTGCATAAATAGTGAGGAAAGAAATAACACGCACTAACGATCTGGAGGTGTGTCCCACCACGTTGTACTCCACAACATCGGAGTACAACATCGGTGTACACAAAGATCAAATTCAGTCCTCTACAGGGAATCTAAAATATTTGTCGAAATCCAAGTTGCCGGTAGCGGCTGATATTTCTTTTTGATTGTTTATCAACATGAAGATTCGACCCAAAATCTCAAACAATTCAGTACAAAATATAACGGCCAATAATTTGTTTTCTGAAAATTTGATTAATGGCGACGAGCTATTTTGTGTTACTCGATCGTGATACTTTTTCTGGTTCTCTCCAATACTTTGGCAAACATGGTATGAACTTGGTAGCAATGGTGCTCACCAAATGTTGACAACTAAAAAAATAGCCTACAGGAATGGTCAACAGATACGTGGAGCGTTTAGTTAAGGGGAATTTTGTTTTCATAGAGTCGACTGCAGAGGCGCGTTCATCCAAACTCTTGTTGCATTTGTTCGTCATGAACTTCCACTGTAAACGTCTTTTGATTTGGAAGGATATTGAGGATTTGTGTAGGATGAATCATTTCCACTAAAGCCGCTTCCTAATGGGCTGCGTATTCCAAATGGATGGTCTGAGGTATTCTGGCCGTGAAACAGCACAACGTGTTATCGGGAAACACTTCCATGGAACTGTCACTGGGTAACGTTAAGTAAAATTGTTATTCATACTTCCAGAGTTCTAGTGTCCGAGGGGTCGCTGGAGGTGACAGGAAGAGGATGGCTGTAATGGTTAGGATGAACGTTGGACGGGTGACTGACGTTGTTGCTGTTCCCGTTAGATGAGTATTTCAGGGACGGATTGGGAAAATGGTAACCAATGCAACTGCTGAGTAAAATGGTCCACAATTGTTTGTCTCCTCGTTGAAACTCAAATTGGCAATGGTAGCACGAATTACAAAATACACCACAAAGATTTGGCAGAAAAGGACGATTTGTTGTTTTAGGCATACGTTCTCCACACCACACCCACAAGGGTTGATTTTGTAGATCTTGCAGAGAAGAAATGGGCGAAGGAGTGTCGCTGCTGTAGTGGTAGCGATTGAGGTTTTTTTGATAAGCATGATGGTCACTTCTTTTTATAGTCGATTATTTGAGAAGCGTCGATTCAAGAGTCAAAACTTGACGGATATTCCTTCCAATGTACTTTGACTTCTCTGACACGGAGTTTTCCCACTTTTCGTGTTCTTCGACCGAGAATGCTTTCGATCTCGTGCACTTTGTCTTCTTTTCTGGTTACACGCTGTACCTCGGGTAAGTAAAACGTTCCTTTTAACACTTCATGTTCATGTCTTCCAATTTATAGACCGGAGGATAACGGCCACGCACACTTTCAGTGACATGAAACAATTCAGTGGTCCAGTAACCTTTTTCGAAAGTGTGTTTCATTTTCCCAATGCGCACCCAATTTCCTGCTGCCAACTCTCCACCTTTCTTGGGTACAGTTACTGTTGGGGACGTAACAAACAGGCGCTCAAAGAAGGTCACTTTGTTGTTGTTAGTCACTTCGGAAGGGGGGGCATGTCCAATGCTCTGATGGTAGAATTGGTGTGTTGAAAACGTTCCACAATGCTGGCTTTGGTTTCGGGATTCTCGGTAGTGAAAAATGAATGTCGCGTTTCTTCAGTTCTTTTTGGAAAGCTTGGTTCAAAAATTCGGTGCCTTTGTCGGTTTGCCATCGAAGAGGGTGACGACCACTTTATTTCAACACCAATTTCAGGTCTCGCACTAACTCACTACTCGATTTGGAAGTCAATGACACGACCCAAGCAAATTTTGAAAAAGACGTCGATGACACAAAATAAATGTTTATAACCACGATTGTTGATGGCCAAATGAGAGACATCAGCAAAATAAGCTTGCCATTTATTATTTATGCCTTCCACTTGGCTGCAACTTCTGGAAAACAATTCTTTAAATGAATTTGCGTAAGTTGTACGTGGCCTGTTCTTGTAGCCGTCGTTGCATTTGAGGTAAACGGACACTTTATATGTCTTGTTTTGGTAGCAATATACAATTTCTGAACTCCTCCGTAACCTGCAGGATAGGATGGATCGTAGTAAATGCTGGCTAAGACCTTTTCTATCTTCTAATAAGTGATCCACTCTTCGCTGATGCTACTCTGGATGGAGTGGCACGGTGCTTTGGAAACGACTGTACTTGTCCGATGTCCAGTCCTTCTTCGCAACTAAGAACACGTCCTCGCGAACGACGTACATATGTTTCATGTATTTACTTTTGTCTTGTATCCTCTTGAAATAACGTGAATGTACTGACAAATACTCTATCTTGAGTAAACACGGTGGTTGTGCCATTTTGTCCCACAAACAATTTAACATCACTTTGGCAAACGATCTCCTTCCTTTGTTTTTTCTACGTGATCCAAGGTAACACCTTCCAGATCTTTGAATTTCTTTCTGCCGTCTGTATTGAGGCACCAGGAAGGATAGCCACTGGTATCTTGTTTCAGTTTCAAAAAGGCATCCACGTAATCTGCGAAAATGAGTTTATGAGTCTCCTCGCCCTTGCGGTGGTATTTTTTCTGTCTTGGGAAAGTGGTAAATTTCGTACGTTTGTAACAGTTGATATCCCAGGTCCAGAGCTTTGAACAATTCCACGCTGACCTACGTTCCCATCAAGGCGCGTTCTTCCTGGCTGTGGTGACAAGGTCGGTCTTGGTTGCACGTTTCAGCACAAGTACGACACAAGGAAAACATCAGTTTTCCTTGGCAGTGGTGAGGTAAAACAGGATGGTACAAGTTCTTTGGAGACAAACATTACATTTGATTAATTCTTCGTATTGTTGAATGTTGTCCACGTCGATATGTTTCGTCAACAATTGCGTGTGTTATGCACACGTACGGATACAGCGAACACACGTCCAAGTACTTGATTTCATCTCCTTTCTCCTCATCGGCAGAAAACAGGTGGCATTCGTAAGTTCTCCGTACAAACTGTCCCGTGGGTTCCGTGGGTCCACCAGCTTGTAGCTTTCCAGGATGCGCTAAAACTCGGGATCGGTTTTTAAACAGTGATCGTACTCGTGTTCCCACGTTTCCACCACTTGGTATCATTTCTCTTCTAACTTCAAGCGCCGCTGAAAAGTGGTCTTGTACAAGTCTTCCATGATTTGTTGTAAAAACTGATTTGTAGTGTCACGTTGAGGGCAACAGATGGGACATCCGTTGATGGTAACAGATGGGACATCCATGAAATAAGCAGGCGTTTAATTCTTTCACGATCTTAGGGTTTCCATCCACTGAATACCTGCCAATGGTCTTTTCCCTGCGTCCGGTGCGGGTATGTAGGATCCATTTATCTGCCTTGTCGCACAAGTAATGTCACCAATGTAGGGCTTTGACCGAGTATTTACGCTTGACAAAGTTCGCCGTTTGAGGACTGGTGACAGCCAGAGTGTTTTCCGGCATGAACCATTGGCGGTACACTAAGTTACACGCTTTGACAATAGTGCAAGCTTCTTTCAAAAAAATCGATCCCTCCGTGTTCCATGATCAGTTCTCGAAATTTTCAACAAGAATGCCATAAAATATCCACGTCGAAACGAAAATAAAAATTTTCTTCTTGAAAGCTGATGGAGTCCGAGGCGTGAGTCTGGTACCAAGTTTAGAAAGAATTTCATTGTTCGGTGCGCATGTTGTCGGGTTCACAGTAGTAAGCATCAGGCAAATGGGGTGAGCGGTGTGTTGATTGACTTCGGTGTTGAAAAGTGCGGGAAATAGCATTTGGCCATTTCTGTCATCCCAAACGTTTCAGACATGCGACTCAAAGGCATGTCCAAGTAACTCATCGAATCTTTAAGCAGTACTTGTCCCACGTGCATGTAGATAAGTTTGGCTCCGTTGAAAGTCACTTTAGGACGTTCCGTACTTTGTTCTGTATAGTATCTCAAGAAATTGTCCATCGTATCCCGATATATTGTGAGCCATCACTGTGGTATAACGATGACAATCCACGTAACGTTCGATATTTTCTTGTCTCCACGTCTCGTCGATAGTGTTTAAGATCCACTGGGTGAAATCGGTCAATATGTTTGGTCCCCGAAAGATTTTTTCACGTCCTCTAGGAATCTTGCTACAGTGAGGGAAATGAGTAAAGATAGGTTCTTGGATGCATTTCTCACAGGCTTGGTGAGCCACGCATAAATAGGAATGTGAATGTCAGTCTCTCGCATGCATGAAATTGCATTTCTTCTTGTTGTTGTCATCTTCCTCTTCTTCATATTTAGAATGGTACCTTTGAATGTAGCTTTGGTGTTCTAAGTCCAACCATTTGGCGAGAAATGTGACAGTTTTTTTTTCTTGAACAGACGTGTGCCTTGGCGTTGTTGGTAAGTATGCCTTGTCCACAAGTAGGGCACAATCTCAGGAGTTGACAAGCACATTTATGCCGTGATCCTTGTGTCTTTAGATGTTATTGGTAACAGGCAGGGCTGACAGAGGTGCACTGACAAGATTGGCAATGCACTCGTTTTGTCTTTCGTCAAGACAGGGTTTAGAGGCCAAACATCCTGGACATTTCGATCCGCAATGATTGTGTTGCTCTTGATTATTATAGCCATAGTCACATTTCTCACAGTAAAACTGTGTGACAGGAATCCGGTGATACTGGTAATGGCATGCAAATGTTCTTCGTGATGATAGACGTGAATGTATTTTCCGACTTTAAAAACCTTGCCTCGAAACAACAGAGGTCCACACGCTTTTGAGGATGCACTTTCAAGGTGTAGGACGGAGCCAAGACGTCTAGCAAGTTTTGCATTTCACGAACTTAATTCAATAACGAGAAGCAATCCTCTTTAACTGCCTTAAGCCTTTTCCACGACCAAGGCCAACTTCTGGACATGCTCCTGTTATTGATTTCGTAGAAATAACTAGTGCTGATATCTCAAGCGTACTTAACAGGGTTGTGCTGTTTGGCTCAGATAGGTTGTTTTTCTCTTGGGTCTTAATAATCACTTAATAAAGTCTGTTTTGTTTCAGACTTCTTAACTCTCCCAAGATATCCAAGAGTAACTTTCACTGTTCTCCTTCTCTCTTAGACTTTGTTTCTTTTCTGTTTCTTCTTATTCTCGTCGTATCCTTCTTTCTTCTTCTTCCTCTCGAAGTTTCTGTTCAAGGAGAAAAGCTTGTTCTGCTTCTTTCAGCTGCTGTAAAAATTTCTCCAGTTCTTCTTTCTGTCTCTATTTAAATTAGTCTACGTATGGTAAAGAAGGAGAAGGTGGTAAAGGTGCTAAACCCCGGAACAAATTCTAGCGATGCAGTGAAAGATCTACTAAATCCCAATTAAAATTGGCGTCTTCTGGAAGTATGTTTGTGTTCACACTTGTAGCCGCTGTCAGAGCACCTCAAATCACTGTCTTGTTTGTTTCCGTCATATTTCACAAAAGAACAATGTCGCATTGATTCACCTCGCACAGAAGCTAGCGCACCTATATCGGTAATGTGACGTTACGTCACAAGTAGCTGTCATCTGATTGGAAGACAGACTCAGTTAAAAGACGAATTTTGTAACGCGTGTTGGGATTGGTGAAAAATCTCAATCCGTTACGATCCGCTCTTCGACGTGGTTTACTTCATTCCCTTCATCTGTTCTCGTAACAAAGATGGTGACAGACAATGAATCCTCTACTGTCGCGTCGTCGTTGTATTTCCGTAAGGACTTACCCATG
>JAEAOA010002095.1:225000-231892 GCA_016746295.1 Potamilus streckersoni
ACCTGTAAACAGGTATTTTGTAACCAAACAAAACAACAGGTGTTGGAATGTGATAAACTCTTTACACAGAGGTGACTAATTTGTTAGAACAGCGCATGTGTGGAATACAATTATTCTAAAGACGGCAAACGAGTTTTACCACAAGATAACAGGATGAAAATTAAACTGTGTATTAGAACGTTTCAGTTAACAAGATGGAAATTAAACTAGCATTAGAATGAAAATGATATTATTTTATATCTCGTTACCAATGATTAATGTTTCAACTGTTGATATTAAAAATATTTCACTATCACGACTATAGATACTAAATTTTACTTTACCACTCACACAGCGACGGGACTCAAACAGATCTTTCATTTCTGGTTTGTTCAGAGGATATTTTTTGTTGATAAAATATACCTTTGACCGATCGAGATCAATTGTGAGTTTAGTATAGTTTTGTTGGCTAATGGGGCTGTGAAAGTTTTTAAATTCCGCTAGCAACTTTTGATACAATTGTTCGAGATAATTGAAATACATGCTGTTATCAGATCTGATGAGCGAAAGTTTTAACTTGTCACATGTTCCATTAAAACATATACCTGATGTTTCATTATTAAATTCAACTGTCAATTGTTTACCATCCATCATTAGATATTTGATGTTACTATTGTAGCTATTTGTCATTGTCAAATTTTCAAGCATTATTTTATAAGTTTAGATAAAATTTCAGTTGGAAAAGATAATGTCGAGTATAGATCTATCATCATAACAATACCCAAGGGCAAATGTATCTACCCCATTTTCACAATAGCGTTTGTCATCAAAATTATACAATCCACGTTTGATAATGACATCTGTTTCGAGTTTATGATGATTAGTTCGAATTGCCATAGCTCTCATAAAACTAACACCACCATCAAGCGCATACCTGTAGTCATCAAATTTCATAAACTTTTTAACAAAATTACGAGGCAGACCTTTGGCTTTTTTCGTTATTTTATTATTATCTAACAATACGGCATACATTTTACTACGTAATCCGATAAAGTATTTGATAGCGCTCGAGTTCATTTCATCTTTAAACTTACCAATAACCTTTTTATTTGTGTCGTCATGAAATTTACTGTCACGTGGATAATCGGAAAGATCAAACAGATGTCGATTATTGTACATGTCCTGATAGATGTCCTCACATTCAATTTCATACACGAGTGAATCAGTATCAGTAAACAATAATCTACTAGCCGGCTACTGATTTTTAACAAAAGTGTAATGAAAATCGTACATCATCCACTTTGATAAATCTAACACTGCAGCTCCAACATAGATCGGCTTGTTTAGTTTTAGATTTGTTTTTCTTCTTTGTATCGCAACAAGATTTTCATTAAATATTTTCATGCTCACAAAATCATCGTCTGACACAAGTTTGTTTCTGCGATTGACATCATTAACTATTTCAATATTTACACGTTTCCTAATATTCTCCATCGTCTTACCAAAAACGGAATTGTTCATCAGTTTAAAGAAGTTTTTCTCAAACTCTGTTTTCGCTGCAGCTCTTCTTGAAGTGTTGGAGTTAATATAACCTCTCATCCACGGCGACTGATTAAATTTTAGTACACGATGAACTTTTCTCAACACAAGACCAGCATCGACTGCTTGTTTTAAAACTTTGTAATGCAAAACATAATTTTTCTTATCAAGTAAATTTGGTACTAGTTTCTTGACCATGGAATGTTGCCTTGGTGATGCTAACGCTTGTTGTTCTTTTGATAACAAACTATAATCTATAACCATCGATTCCGCACAGAAAGGGTAATCGTTATGTAATTTGTGTAGCGAATTTGGATAATCAAGATCAACTTCAACGAAATAGGAAACATCGTCAGGTATCTTTTTTTCTGTCTCTGATAGAAATCGATCAACCGTGATCCAATGAAATCCGCTAAAAGGCATTGGTTCTGCCATCGAACCACCGTAAAGATTATTACAATCTAGATAAATTATATACTTCGAAGGAAGGTCAGGGTTATACTGTTTCAGGTATTTGTTGTTTGCTTCAGCATATTTTTTTGTTATCACGCTAATACCACCTCGGATACCTTTTTCAATAAAATTGAACATATCAACATCAGTCAGTAATTCTAACCTTACCTTACTAAACTTTAGCAAAGCATCCCATGACAACCCAGGGGCAGAATAATACCAGCAAGGATCTAGTCCGTAATTATTATAACTCACTTCTCGAAAACTTTCAAAAACATCTGCTAATAATAACACGTCAGTTTTCAGGTATAAATCATGATAATCACCAAAAGTCTCACAATCAAACTCTTTCCAGATATCTTGTGCATACCTGTACTCATCATCAGTTATATTTTCGTTTTTAAGTTGTGAGTAAAATTTGTCTTTGTCAGGTAAAGATATTTCATCAAATTTACTCCAATCGTCGAGGTATTCGTATGGAAAAACTCCTTTTTTAGCTAGTAGATTAAATTTATCTCCAAAACAGTCTCTTAGGTTATCAAATTTACTACAACCTTTTACTAACTCATCTAACGAGGCTGCCATAAACTGCAGGCTGTCAATAAAACGTAATTTACCTAGCGTAACTGACATATACTTTTCAAAATTATTTGGAATGCATTTGATGACATTATTGAGTTTTAGATGAGCTTTTATCTCAGGATCACCAAAAGCTTCTACGATGATGTGACTATCATATCCTCGAAAATTGTGAAGAATAACTGGAATAAAATCTGGAGCGTGAAATTTTAAATTACACTGGTCATGAGCCGCTCCACGATACTGTCCGGTCAAATGGCAATGGTCACGTACTTTTTTGTTATCATCAAAAGCTTTTTCACAAATATAACAAATTTTCGCTTGCTCGTGATCAGATTCTTGTTGAGGTGTTAATTTTAACATTGGAGTTACTCTTTTCAAACGATAAGTAATATTATCAACTTCATTAATCAACTGCTTGAGAAGCCAAACAGCTGGATTTTTACCTCGATAGAGTTGGATTGGTTTAGATAATCTCGAATCAGCGCAACAAACTACCTTGTACGCTACTCCACATGGAACATGATTTTGAATTTTTCTTGTACTCGATTGGTTAGGATCATTTTCTACGCCAAGTACAGGTTGAAGTAGGCATTCGAAATCAGCGTATATGACGAAAGGAATTTTTAGTTTGTGATTATGATGGACAAACTGTAACACACTATCTTTTTTAGATGGCATTGTTATTCTTTGCACATCACTACAGTACTGCAAATGCTTTTGTAATGTTTCATTGCTTGTACAGCCATGCAAGCAGCGGTAACAAAAGAACTTTTTGTTCTTATCCTTATTGTACTGTCTACCAACTAGTCCGTTAAAGTTTTTAATCCAAACATAATGATTTTTGTAGTACAGTAAATTTATAGTTGATTGTGAAGCTTTTTCTGAAATATATCTCGGATATACGTCCTCCTTTTCATCTAGTCCGAAAACGTTAATTGAAACATTATTCTGCTTTTCAAATTTTGGTATTTGATTTTCTGCCACTGGAAAGTTAATATCTTTAAAATTTAATCTAGACACATGACTGATATACCTTTCAACACGAGTAGCGTTTTTTTCTGCTGGAAATAGTGCGGAAAGAACAGCCCATTGGAAACATTTGTTATCTACGTTTTTGATGTTTATACAACATCTTTTACTTTTTATTTTTGGTGGCAGGTCGACGTATGAACTACCTCGTAATACATTATATTTCATCGTGTGAAACAATATTCCTTTGATCATTTCAAACTTCCAACCCGAACCTAATTGACTAAATTCCTCTATTTTTTTTCCAATTTCTTGGTGTATTTCATCAGATAGTGATAACAGATCAGTCCCAAGCAAAACACGTCTCGATTTTGCGTTAATATAAGGTTCTGCAATTTCCTTGTTAGTTAATTCTTCCATTATAACTAACTTTGAAAATATAACATGATATTGCACAAATAATCTGATACTTTTGTGTTTTTCGAGCTCACGTTTTACAATTGTCTGTAATAGGTGGTAAAGATTAGTTGCATTAAAATTTACTAAAACAATTTGATTATCAAACTGATAACTATTATCAAAACCTGCAAAAGCAGTCGCTATTTTATTAGGTTCTCCCATAAAGCTTCTCTTAGCTATATCACGCAATTTTAACATTATTATACTATAATGTAATATCTAATTGATAATTTTTTCACACTGCGCATGCGCTAAAAATCAATTAGAGATAAAAAATATCTCCTATAATATAATGACAGCAAATCTAACAAACACATGTGAGCAAGAAGCATATGAAGTTCACCCAAAACATAACTTTACCTCACACTGCGCATGCGCTAAAAATCAATTAGAGATAAAATATATCACCTATAATATAATGACAGCAAATCTAACAAACACATGTGAGCAAGACACATATCAAATTCACCCAAAGTATAACTTTATCTCACACTGCGCATGCGCTAAAAATCAATTAGAGATAAAAAATATTACCTATAATATAATGACAGTAAATCTGACAAGCGCACGTGAGCAAGAGATTTATCAAATTCACCCAAAGTATAACTTATACGCTGGAAATGTAATTGGTTCGGTTATTAACATTAAAACTAGAATACCTGTTGGCAAATTAACGTCAGCGGGTTATAACATTAGTGTAAAGGGAGATAATGCTGAGAGGATTACAATGTTTAGAAAAGATTTTATTTACACGTTGTTCTGCGATGATATTCCAGAGGGACAGCGTGTATATCATTATAATGGTAAAGTCACTGATGATAATATTGAAAATTTATCCTTACAAGATGAGTTTCAGCCGCACCCAGTATTTGATTTATACGAGGCTAACGATCGCGGTATTATTAGAAATAGAAAAACTAAAAAAGTTCTTAGTACTATTAGCAATATGGGATATATCAGGGTAACTGTTAGAGGAACATCAACAAATCAAGTTCGTTATCTTGGTCATAGGTTTGTTTATGAGGTGTTCAATGGATCTATACCCAATGGTCTTGTTATTAATCACATCAATAATATACAAACTGATAATCGATTGGAAAATCTGGAGATAGTAACGCAACAGGAAAATGTGAGAAAAGGAAAAAATAGTAATGGTATTAATTTTAGATGCCCAATAAAACCTGTTATTTCAAAAAACCTCGAAACGGATGAGGAGATCGAATTCAAATCGATTTCAGCTGCGGCGAAATATTATAAGATAAATCCCGCAGTCGTAAAAATTATAGCTGATGGAGCAACAAAATCAACTTTTTCAAGAGAATACGATGCTAGGATTGGTTTTAGATATGATGATCAATAATATTTTGTAATTCGGTTTTAGTCAAGCAATGATGAGCAAATGCTATGATATCATCGTGATTAAATTTTAGCGTCGTTACTGCACTTTCATTAATTTTATTTTTTTCTGCTTCTGTTAGTAATATTTTATGAGAATCACCTTGCATTACAATAACATCAACACTATAACCCAACAAACATTTTCTTACCGCTTCAGCTAGTTCGTTATAATTTACTATATTAACTTTTTGGTGATATTTTATCTCATCGGTCATCTTATAATAATAAATTAGATAAAAATATATTATAATAATGGACTTGATGAAACGACTCGCTGAACTCTACGAAGAAGATACTAGTGATAAGGTCGTCAGTGATAAGGTCGTCAGTGATGATGTCATACATAGTATTACATTTTCCAAAGATTTTATAGACAAATCTGTTGGTTATAGCGAAGATGATATTTTATATAACAATGAATCTGATGATGATGGTGAAATAGTCACTGTTGCTGACAGATCTAATTACAGCAGATCAACAACTAAACGGTATAATGTCAAGTATCACATTGCTAAGCAGCTAATTAAATTTAATTTTACCGTTGCCGAACAACAACTGTTCTGGCAGTTAATCAAACCTTTTTTAAATATCAAGATTCCAGGCCGACAGAAAAATATCAAATTCGATTTCATATTTGTCAAGATTTTTAATCTAATGACGATCTCTAACGATCGTAAGCAGTATCTAATATCATTATGTAAACCAGTAAAATGTAAATCTGTCAAACAAAAGTATGAGTTAATTTATAATAGCATTATATCATAATCTGCTTGGTTGGGATCCAACTGTTAAATTTATCACTATACCCACGCCATTTGACTAAACTTTTATCCCCTTTTTTTCTAATCACTTTCTCGATAACAAAAACATCCTGATCAGTTTTCTGTAGTTCTTGTTCATAAAAACTACCTACAATCGGTTCCCCTGCCAGATCTTTTAAAACATACGTTACAGGTACTGTTAAAAGTACCTTATCAATTACAAAAACTTCTTCGCTCCAGTTCGGAGTAAATCCTTTTGCAAATACCTTTTTTGTCAAAGAAATTCTAACTTTATCACCAACCTTAAATTTATGTCTGCGGTACATGTTTTCATTTGCTAATATTGGATTTTTAACAGCTTTTTTAGGTGTCATTTTGATGGTTCGATGTTTCGTGTTATTATATTCGCTTACGATTTGAGAAAGGTCATCGATGTACCTGTTGGTGTTTTTAGCTGTCATATGTTTGTGTATTTTCTCGTTTAGCGTGCGATTAAATCTCTCAACAACAACGCTTTTACCCTCATTTCCTGTAACATACCTTTTTATATTATTTTGTTCTAGAAACTGTTCAAACTTTTTGTTAAAAAACTCAGATCCATGATCAGTCCAGATTTTGTTTGGTTTTCTTTCTGTGCTTGTTATTATCTGCTTTAGCGCATCGGTCATTGAAGTTCCTGTCTTATCCGAAACAGGTACACTGAAAGCATATTTGCTAAAAACATCTATAACATTAAACAAATACCTTTTTGG